>CM065117.1:28202314-28307314 GCA_033026305.1 Cirrhinus molitorella | reverse complement strand
TGTGCCAAGGTCAAAGACAGGCAGAAAGAATAATTAAAAGAGCATTTAATGGGTCATTCTGATGCTATTTAAGTACACTGATGGATAGAATGAGAGAGGATGAGAAGGATGGAGAGAGAGAGAGAGGTAGAACAGTTGAAATTGTAGTGCAGCGCACAAAAGCAGTGCGTTTTGTATGAAAGTGCATGCAACCAAGCAAGCCAAGATATGTGTGTGGTTAAGTAACTCTCTGGGAAAAAAAGCTCAAATAGAAAAGAGTTCCATTACATCATTACAAATCAAATTGTAAAAATGATTGTTCAACCTTTGGCAATGTTAGTGATGTGCACAATTTAAATCAATAACATAAATGTTATTTGTTTTTTATAGTATGTGACATATAATGTAAATCTGACTTTTTACATGTTTAAGTGCTATCGGATTTAATCGGGCCACCAGTGCATCCACCAAACCTGAAAACGTGAAAAAGGACTACCCAGTAACTTTGTTTTGGTAAGCCCTTTTCTGCAATCATTTAAAAAAACGGGGCATGTCAGATTTTGCTCCCCCTGTGGAATAGACAGGGGATCTTATTATATTATTACTGCCCCTTAACCTGCACGTTTCCACCCACGTCGCTGCCATTTTGTTTTCACAAGCGACAACGGTGTACCATTTCTAACGCCATGGCAAAAGTTCGAGCAAAGCATGCTAACTGTTTTGTCGTTGGCTGCGCAGACGAGCACAGAACACAATTTAGAGTCCCAGCCTCAAAGGAGACAAGAGAGCAGTGGATTTATTGATTTATCTACTGTATTTTTTGCTGCTGCCACACAGATCTAATATAAACATGCAATTACTTTCCCAGCTGTTTACCTTCACAGATATAACCAACCTCCTGTGTATTTTTAACATAAACGTGTGTATTTGACAGTTTAAGCACAATAAGACATGAAAGAGAACTTAGTTTAGTACTCACATGCCGTGTGACAACCACTTTCTGTGTGCATGCTTCAGATGTGTGCGCTCAGAAAACCCAATATCATAAGTTTAAACAAATAAAGCTTTAAAACGCATAATTTCAGGCAGAGAGACATGATAATCAAAACCAAACAGATGTTTTTTTGGCAGAGTATCTAAGGTACAACCTGTAAAGGCACAGCTCTATTCTGGAAAAGAGGCAGGGAGCAGCAGATCATTTGCATTTAAAGAGACACCACTCAAAATTATATAATACATGATCTGTGAGGTATTTTGAGCTGAAACTTCACAAACACATTCTGGGGACACCTGAGACTTATATCACATATTGTAGAAAGAGGTATAATAAGTCCCCTTTAAATGTTTTATATGGGTTTTTTAGTAGAACTTTTTTTTATGACAAAAAGTTTTGGATTGGTAGTATGTCCTCATTTTGCTAGGCATAGGTCTGTGTGTGTGTGTGTGTGTGTGTGTGTGTGTTTTGGTAGGTACAGTGCTCCACTATATTCCACCCCCTCATCCCCTGCACCCATACCTCCTCCGCACCAAACCCAGATCGCCATCTAAAACACACACACACACACACACACACACACACACACACACACACACACACACACACACACACACACAAAGTGTGGTCTTGTTCTAAGTGTTTGCTCTATGTGTGTGCTACATGAGCAAAGGGAATATTTAATCATCAGGTGAAGGGAAAGTTCACTCACTGACCAAACACACGCACCAGTAACATCCTACAAAAGCAGAAACACAGACACACACACAAGTACCTATTCATCCACACCTCTCATGAGCTGATGTGAACATTCAGAGCGGCTCTCCTGCTCAGAGTATGAATCACTCAGTGTTGCAGCTCAATCTTTAATCACCCACTGTGGATTCCTCATTGCTATGTACCAACATCACTAAACCCCTGCAAAAAAAAGCTGATAGAAAAGGCAATTTCACCTTTCCGTGAAACCCATATCCGCGGTTCTGCGTGCTCCCCTGCTAGGAACTCTGACTCAAGCCACTAGGAGAAATAGATCAGGAGATACAGAGACAGAGAAAAGTAAAAATAGATGGAGAGAGGAAGAGAAACAGAGAGATAAGGGGATAGAAAGTCAAGAGTCTGCCTCCTCAGCGTGAGTCAGCCTGGTCCAGACGTCACCATCTCCTCCAGAGCCATTCAGAGCTCCTGGGCACCAGAGGGACTCTCGCTCTCACAGGCATGCTGCCTGAGGTGGAGATGGGAGTGGGCTGGGGTCACACGGGGAGACCTGGAGGAGCAGGGGTGTGTTTTGTCCTTGAGAGCCTCATTAATGCTTCCCACTGCAGCACCTCACATACACACACAAACACTTTAAAGTTTTGAAGTTCTCTTTGCCTCTTTGTTGTTTCCTATGCTGTAGGACTTTGATTTTGGAGACAATAATAGGACAAGAAGAAAAAAGTATCATAATACAATAATTACAATAATGACAACAACAACAGATAATTAAATAAAAGTCAGTTTACACTAAGGGCAAATAGTCAGACTTTCTGGCAGAGGCTATTTTCACTCCAACTCCACCCACTACTGCTCAGACAATCTGCCCCTAGTACAAATAGCATATCACTTCTATTTACACTTTGTGTGAATACTATCTACTGCTATTTGCACCTACTGTAAACAACATGGTATTTGTTGCTATTTATATAATACTTGGTGCAAACTGTATCTACTACTGTTCAAGCATATTTTTTTTGTGTGTGTTACAAATTATTTAGGAAAAGTAATAGATTAATTTATGACAAAAGTGCACCTCAAAAATCTACTTCATAACAGGAGTTCTGACCTTCGTCACAAAAAGACTTTCTTTGTTGCCTTTTTCCCTATCACGCTTTAGAAATTATAAGATATTATTTATCAGTAGAAAACTTAAAATCTCAAAATTCATCTTTTGAAAACCATTTTAAAACCAGACATTGCATTACCATAGAAAATGTACATTAAAATCATATTACAAAATATTTTCATTAATAGATTATAAAAATTTTTTTTGGAATACTGCATTTCACGTCTGTGTTCAAAAATGGGAGTGACAGTTAATGGGTATTAATGCAATAATTAATGCAGTTTAATGTATTAAAATGCAAAACAGCTCTTTTAAAACTCAGTGGTGTTCTGAAAAGAGATTTATGTCAAAGCCACATTTTCTAGGTTAAATTAACATTATTTACACCAATCAGAAAAATAATTTTATATTTTTACATTAACAATGCAATCAATATTCTATTTATGAAAGCCAAGTATGAATCTCAGCAAGTTAGTGTTTTTAAGCATTTTACATTTATTAAAATAATAACTATTCTTTTTAATAGTTAACTATTTTTGAATTTTTCAGATCTTCAGTCATCAAAAAATAAATATTGGTCACAGACACAGAGATTTACTTTAACTGTCACTAAGCCGATTACTCACTAAAAACTCCCACAGATCATAAATTAGTCTTCCCATTAACGCTATTAAATTGTTCATTCAGACTGATTTGTGAAACGCGCATTAACGTAAGAGGCAGGATTTATTGTATGTACCAATCACAGCTGATCACAACCAGTCATGTCCAATCATATCCTAATGGAGGTATTGCCTTTTCTCATGTGATTTTCCCTCATTCATTCTCAATTACCCCCCACTAAACTTACAGCATGCTTTAGGGGGTCTGTTAAAACGCCATGGGCTCAGGGGAGGCGAGAGAGACACTGATTCCCATTGTGACTAATGCTGGAATTGTTTTATTTTTGTACTACGAAAGATACTGAATGCTAGTCAGAATATGTAACTAATGTAATGCGAATATGCTACTGGCATAACAGCCTACACTGTTTATCTATCCAACTTTCCATCCATACATGCACATGGATATTGTTCTATTGACATATCTGCTAGTACACAGAAATATTAAATCTATGTGCAGGTGAACACAGATGTATAAACCACGATTACGCATGCATGGCAGTATCAGTGAGAATAACACTCATAGAAAGCAATGGAAAGGATTAGAGTGAGTGCAGAACACTCAGCCCCATAATCTCAGCTTTAATCAGAGCAGCGCTCACTGTAAGCCATTAGAGAGGCAGAGAGGTTAGTTTGGAGGTTCATACAGGAGGACCTGAAGATGGAAGGAAGCAACAAAACCACAGCAAATTGGAAGGTTCAAGATGCTCTTTGATCATGACACAGCTAAATCACCACTACTGCAATCAGCCTCTAGTTTGCTGTCAGTCTCTTCCTCTCCAACACACACACATTCATCTGAACATCAGAGGAGTATTGATGCCATCAGAGAGTGCTTCGACATGCTAATACAGCTGGTTTTGAAGTTTAAATGAGAGCCTCTTAACCATGGCAGAAGCATCTTGGATCGATACTCCCAAATGACTGTCTGTGTTTGAGATAAAAATAATCCTAGCTGATGCAGTTGACTAACACCTATCATTTCTCTCCATACACAGGGATGCTGGGTGTTTGTGCCAGTTTCATTTACCTATGATGCATTCTTTCCATCTATCTACATGTCATGTATACACAAGCATTATGTCTGTTGTCTCCAAAGCTCATTCTACTAAAAGACAGTTCAAATGAAAGTTTGCCTTGCAGCTCAGCATCTGCTTGTTGTTATTTAAGACAACAATGTAGCTCATTAAACATCATCTAATGATTACACTTATTTCTGCATAGCAGTGCTAGTAGAGTTACAAACAACAAAATCCTTATCAGTCACAAAAACACTTAAAACACTAAATAAATGTGTCATGACATTTTAGAGGCACATGCGAAACAACAGCTTCTCTGCCACCTAAAGGCGATTATGAGTGGTGAATAGATGCAAGGAATAAAAGACAAATAGCAATTCAATAGACAGGAAAATTCAAGAAAGACCAATTGCAACACAGTATGCAAATGCATATATAACAATGACGCTATTTCTGTTGCTTACAGTTTGAAAGGTAAACATTCTAACAATACAAGTTTAAAGGGACAGTTCACCCAAAACTGAAAATGACCCCATGATTTACTCACCCTCAAGCCATCCTAGGTGTATATGACTTTCTTCTTTCAGATGAATACAATCAGAGTTGTATTAAAAAATGTCCTGGCTCTTCCAAGCTTTATGTAGATTTTCTGAAGTCCAATAAAGTGTATCCATTCATCATAAAAAGAAGAAAGTCATATACACCTAAGATGGCTTGAGGGTGAGTAAATCATGGGGGAATTTCAATTTTGGGGTGATCTATTCCTTTGATGGAAGATTTTACCATAATTTCTCTTTTAAATAATTTAAAAGCAATAAAGTTTACAAACCTGAAATGACCTGAGAACACGAGAAGCCATTCAAATAAACAGGGAAAAAAGCTGAGAGGAAGAATAAGAAATATTTTAGACTAAATCTCGACTATAAAATGTGAGTAAAAGGGAAGTGCATGGTACACCTTTAGCATTGTTAAAACTTGATCTATTTTTTAATTCTAACACTTAACTCAGCTTTAGATGTGAAACCTCTCAAGGGTGAACCCCTTTTTTTCTCCAGATACCTATTTGCGTGGCATTTACAGGCTCACCTTGAAACACTTTTAGGAGAAGGAGTGGCTGCTTAACACCCTACTCATTCTGAGAGAAAAAAGCTGCTGGTACTCAAACACACACGCATACACGCACTCAACACATATACCCAAATAAAAACATTCTGCTCCTTGCTAAAAGGCAAACAGTGCCCTCATTTATGTTTGAAGAAAAATGCCAACCTGTTCCTACACACTCTACCTCTGTTCACAGAGTGTTTGTTGGCTCCCTGTCGACCAGTACAAAACCTCTCTGTGGCACTAAGCAGACCAGCGATTCTCAAACGGTTTCATTGCTGAACCCAAATTCAAAAAAAAATGGTGCAGTAAAGTAACAGAGAAAAAGGTACTTAAAATCAAATTACCATTGACCACATGCATGTACATGTATTCACATGACACAGGTTAAATAGACAAAAATAACAAATCTCAGCAAAAAAAAAAAAAAACAGCAGAAATGTTATTTACATGTGCAATATCACACAATGTGATATTAGTGTGATATTACGTTTATACAACAGCTTGATGGCACAAATGTGTAAATACCTGGGAGTACGGTCCCACATATGGGATTTACAGCGTTCGGTGACGTCACGCAACTGACAAATTCAAACTGCGTTTTCGCAGAGAGAGACGTACACTGCGCTTGTCATATAATCACAGTTATGCAGTGTTTTTAACCACATAACATTTATTTTAGGTTTCAGACGTTTAAATACACATAAGTACTAGTAAAACAATACATTTAGAGTGTGTAAAATGCACACGGATGTCCATGGAAGCAGCAATAACAATCCATTCAAATATAATTGGCTGACGTGTTAGATTCATATCAGATACACGTAGTGTAAGTAACCATAAAGTTCACTCTATTCGTCTCCCAGTTCACCAGCCACTTACTTGCTTGTATTTCAGGAGAAACTGATACATTTACATGCTGTAAATCCAGCTGACAGGACTCTCTGAACGGCAGCACGAACAAACATGGTGCCCATCTCACATTATAGATCACGATCAAGATCATTTATAAAGGTTTTGAAATGACAAAATACACTAACTTACACGTATTTGCAATTAAAGGCAAACATTCTAAAATAACGGTTGCCTAAAAAAATCACTCTGGGAGGACCGCTAGAATATTTTAAACTCACCAGTGAAAGGGTTAAACTATTACGTAGAGTAAAAAACTAGTTTGAATATCTGCTGAGGAAAGCAATATCTTTGTCAAACTATCCTTTATCTGTTAAGGATATTTACGTGCATTTGCTGGCTGAGTCTTACAAGGTAAAGTAAAAATAACTTACAACCCTGTTTCAGTCTCTTTCAATATAAAAGTATTTACTGCTGACTCATTCATAAAAACAGCCTCGTCTCTTATCTAATGGTAGATTAATGTAACTAAAATCAAATGCATGAAGGCAGCACTCTGATATACAGCACTGAAGTTACATAAAATATAACATGATGAGATTTTGCCCTCAGCCAATTTTAATTGTATTATTTTAATTAATAAACCGCATATTTGAAGTCTAAACAAGTACATTCTAACCTAAAAAAATACATTGGATTTGGGCGTCTGTCAAGACACTCGCTGTGAGAAATACTGCAAGCGGACTGATATAAACAGTGAAACAGCTGGAGTTCTGTTATCACTAGAATATTGTTTATTTAGTAGTGACCTGAATAAGATATTTTACATAGAAGATGTTTTTTATTTATCATGGTCCTGAGTAAGATATTTTACATAAAAGCTGTTTACATATAGTCCACAAGAGAAAATAATAGCTGAATTAATAAAAATGTCCCCGTTCAAAAGTTTACATACCCTTGATTCTCAATACTGTGTTGTTACCTGAATGATCCACAGCTGTTTGTCCCTTGTTTGTCCTGAAAAGTGAAACCGCCTGCTGTTCTTCAGAAAAATCCTTCAGGTCCCACAAATTATTTGCTTTTCCAGCATTTTTGTTTATTTAAACCATTTCCAAAATGACTGTATGATTTTAAGATCCATCTTTTTATACTGAGGACAACTGAGGGACTCATATGCAACTATTACAGAAGGTTCAAACGCTCACTGATGCTCCAGAAGGAAAAATTATGCATTAAGTCGGGGGGCTAAAAACTTTTGAACAGACTGATGTGCAATTTTTTTTTTTTTTACTTAGTACTGCCCTTCAGAGGCTACAGAAGATAGTTACATGTTTCCTAGAAGACCAAATTTACCCTGATCTTCAAATTTAACTAATTTTCAACCCCCAGCTCTAAATGTTTTTTCCTTCTGGAGCATCAGTGAGCATTTGAACCTTGTATTATAAATATATAATCTTAAACCATTAGAGCACTAAAAACAAGAGCAGTAACTAGAATCACACTGTATGTGTGTTATTAGTAGTTGTTGGACCTTTTATAAGATCCAAATATTTCTCACAGTTCCTGACACTCATTACACATCTATAACCTATAAGTGTAGACATCTCAAACACTTAAATACAGGCTATTTGATTTGTGCCTCCATACGTGTGTGTCCTGTACTGTAGGAAAGAGAAAGGCAGCGGTAGCCACCGGCTGTCAGGTGATGAGAAATGAGAGAGGTCACAATGCTGAAACATTAACCCTCGAGACCTCTGGGCCCCTGCTGAGAAGAGGCCAGTTCCTGCTGACCGCAGCCGAGAGGCGAGCACTCACCGACGGGGAGCACAGACAGCGTGATGAGGGGGCGCTAAAGGCTCGCTTCAGAAAAGGGCAGGTTGCGTGCCCTTGGGGCCTAGACAGCTGTCAGACACCATAGTATACACAGTACAGAAGCACATGTACAAGGACACACGCTTATACACAAGGGAATAGCTTAGCAGAGGGTGAGAAGAACAGAGCTAGGGCTACGGAGAAAGAGAGAGAGAGAAAAGGGGAACGAGAGCTGACAGGGGTTGTCTCACTTGACCGCTCTGTCTGCTGAAGTGATGAAAGCCACCAGGACACAATAGGTGTTGGGATACACGTCTGATCATACTACACCGTGTATGAACCAGATTCCAGCGACAAGCATTTCATCTGTTCACACTGAAAGAAAATACGCTGTGACGCAGCACAAAAACCAATCAGAACCTATTTTTAACATTCATTACTTGGAGGTGGATTTTTAATATATCACTGTAAGCAGAGCTACTGAACATGCGGTCACAAATAAAAGGAAAACAACTTCTTGTTATGGTCGGTTAAGACACACACACAAAAAAAGATTTGTCATGTCACACCTAGTCAAAACATACAGTCACAAGTCTGTCAGCTCATTTAAACAAGAGAGCCCAGGCCGTCTAATAAACTGCCTGCCTAAAATTCTCAGTTTAGCTGGGTAAACAGCTGAGTATATTTATTGATGCTATTAGAAATGCTTTGGGAAAACAGAGATGTAAAAACTGCATCTTAAAAATCATAAAGTCTGAATGACAAAGGCACATTTTTAAAAGGCTTTAAAGGGACCATGTCCTATACTTTTGGAGTGTTCGTTTTTTTTCCTCCTACACTTCCATCTGTAAAGTTTGTCCAGTTTCTTTAGATCAAAACCTGTCTAGACAATTTTCAACCCCTTTCCTGACCTTTAGAATGAAATTGCCCATTTTGACTACTGTAAAAACTCTTTAATAAATAAATGAAATAAAATAAAAAAAATCCTGTTAAAGAACATTGAACAGCATTGAAAATCTAACTCAATAAACATAAAATGAATAAACAAATACATTTCTGCTCCAGCTTGTGTACTACGTTTAAAACAATGTGTGCTAAAAATATTGTTGCCTCTTATGATGAATCGCTTGCATTGTTCCTATGTTATTTGTCGCTTTGGATAAACATAAAATGTAAACATTTAATTTGTGTTGTTATTCTATGCTGTAAACCTACATTTGTATGGCAAATATTTCATTCTCTCGCTGTGTTTCTCACCTCTTGTCTCCCTCGGTCACCGCCTCACTCACTGCCATGAAAATAGAATGATTGAAGAGGTAATGAATGATTAAGAGAGTGTGATGAGCTTTGAAGAGTGAATGACACAGAGAGAAAATCCTATATTTAAAAGTGAAGCATTCTGCCCAACAGTTTACATTCCAGCGCAGCTATTATGCAACAGGTGTCATCACCCTCATGCCCTTCAAAGCTTAGAGACAGATCCACACAACTAAACACACATACACATACTACTGCTCTATAGTCAAAGCTCTTATTAGTCCCTCAAGTGTGCAAATGAAAGCTTATGTGCTAATTCTACCAGGAAGACTCTAACACTTGTTACATCAGTCACTCATTCTCTGTCAATCATGATGTAGCTTCCATTTTAAAGATCATTTCACTGCTGCCAATTGACAATTTGCATTCACTCGCCACCAACATGAGTCCTGCTGGTAAAATATGAAGAGTTCAGTTGCAAAAGCTTCTAAATCCATCTGACATCTTTCTTTAAAAAAAAAAATTTTTATCAGGCTCCGATGTATAGGTTTCTATGAAAGTACTGGTACTGATTGGGCTGAGGGTGAGATTTTAGCTCTTCTAAACTCTTCATATAACAATCCAAACCTAACCCAATAACAACCATGATTCTTCTGAAAATTTTTCAAATTCTTGAAACTTTGTAGCCTTTAGGGTGGTTTACTAAAAGTTTCTTATCTTATCAACATAAATAGGAAAACAGGTCTAAAAATAGATCGATAAATGGTAAACACTCATTCTTTTGTTTATTTACACCTCAAAACTCTTTTGTTTCATGGTCTCTCCCATGCACTTTTGCCAGAAACAACATCGAACACAGGAACTGCACTGTAATTAGAAGTTGAATGGGTTCAGAAAGAGCAGCTCATTCATAGATATCACATTCAACACCGTTTTTATACCTACTGAGAAGGTAAATACTCATGCAGTGATACTGGCAACTTTCCCAGACTAGGTGTAAACCATTTTACTAATCTTTGCTCAGTCAAATAAGCTAATAAAAATAGTAAAAATACTCTTCATACTTGTAAGCATGAATATAAATATATATTTCTGACATCTTTTAATTGATAACTGTCTTAATAGAAGGTTTGCACTTAATGTACTACTAAAAAATTTGTTCTGCTAATTTGTGCTGTCTAAACCACGGGAAAAACATGTGGAAGCTTTTAAATCATATAGAGAAGGACTTAATAAGCAGGTATATTTTGACGGACTACAGTTAATAGGTGGTAAAGATATGTACGAGCAGTATTAATTAAGATATTAATTCACCTACCTGACCAGATATATTAAAAACAAACACGAATGTTGTCAAGATTCTTGCCCTGGAAATCCTTGTTCACTAATGCCTTCTTTCCTCAGACAGTTTTTTGCATCTTCTGCTTGATTTGTTATAACTTTTAGCAGTCTAGACTAAAGTGTTTAAAGTTTAAACGTTTTTAGTTGAGCACAGTGTCAAAGTACGACAATTTATGACATAAGCATATATTTTTACTCCCAACTTGCATTATAGCATCATTCGAGTGTTTGAAATAACTTCCATCTAGGAACTAATTCTTATTTTATAGTATTCTACACAGTGATAAAAGCTATGTCGATTAGCTTTGCAATAAAAATATACATTATCCATATGAAAATACCTGAGATGGCTTGAAGAACACATAACCATATACTGTTATAATCATGTGCTGATTGCTGATGTGAGGCAAATATACGTGACCCTTGACCACAAAAGCAATCATAAAGGACAATTTTTTGAAATTGAATTTATACACCATCTGAAAGCTGATATGAAATATGTTTTCTAGGACAATATTTGGATATTTGAAAATCTACAATCTAAAGGGGCAAAAACTCTACATTTTGAGAAAATCACCTTTAAGTTGTCCAAATGAAGTTTATAGCAAGGCATATTACTAATCAATAATTAGGTTTTTATATACCGACGGTAGGAAATTTACAAAATATCTTTATGGAACATGATCTTTATTTATCCTAAAGATTTTTGGCATAATTTGGACCCATACAATGTATTTTTGGCTGTGGCTACAAATATACCCATGCTTTTGTGGTTCAGGGTCACATATGGCACTGGTTGCATGTCTTTTTCTATTAAATGGGCAGAAATGTAATGTTTTCTCTAACTAATCAACCAAACATCTGTTGTGGAGAAGAGGCCATGAAACTGCACAATGATTTACTGTCCCGGCAAGTAAGAGAACGATCAGTGCAGACTGTAATATTTTTTTATACATAGCCCCTTTCAATATTACCTGAATAAAGATAATGATGGATGTACTGCATCTATATCATTTAAAAATAGATGCAGGCAGAATGTCTAAACACAAATAAGCTTACCAATGATATTGCCAAAATATATGAGTCTGTTATCAAATCTCCAGTGTTACACACTAATATTATGAGAAAATCAAGCCTTTCCACAAGCCAGTACTGCCAAGAGAATCAACGGCTGCCTCTTCACGCTATATCCTAATAGCTGGCATTCTCCACATAGCAGCACTTATGTGGTCTGTATACCTATTGGAAATTGGACATTTATAACCATCTGCCAACAAATCAGTGCCTCTAAAAGCATATTTGTAGTTAGTCTTTTTATGAGAGGTACTGAGACAGGTAGCAAGACTGAATCTGCAGAAGAGGAGAAAGCAAAATGCTCAGATAGGCACGATCACTGCAAAAAAGGCAGTGCGTCAACATCTTCCTGCCCCAGTTGAGCGCATTTCTTCCCGGTGTGATTTATCTGTTTGAGCCACCGGCCGCAGCGCCTGTTTAAAACACAAGAAGAGCATAGACATCCAGTACTGTACGTCACTCACCGTGGAGTGGGAAAGTGGTTTGTTTAAATAAAACTTTAAGAATCTAAATAATAAACCTTGAGAGTAAATTGCACATTGATTATTTGAGTGTACATGCTCCACTTTAATGCAGAGCAAAGATCCTTAATCATCTTCTTAGTGTTCACCTTGGAGCAATGGCCTTGGGCCTATAGAATCAAGCACTTCCTCTCTTAGATCACAATGAGGCATTCACTAGGAGTCACGCAGCTCGAGGAGAAGAGGTGTTTTATGTTATTTAGAGTTATTGTGCTCTTCAAAAAGTCTGGGCTTGAAATAGGCCAAGCGCTGCTTTAAATTGTAAGCAGTTTCCTTCCTCATATGTAACAAAGCTTTTCAAAAAGCCCTTTATTTTTAACACACCCGTGACAGACATTGCAATACACTTCAATCTTTGCACGTTTCACAGATAATGAAAGAGGGGGAAAAAACAAAAAAGTAAGGCGTTTAATACATTTTTAAAATGGTCTTCATTTGTCAATATCAGACCTGTCGGAGTGGACAAATAGACTGGCTGAGTCTATGCATCATCTCTCATATTGCCTCTAGAGACAGATGAGCATCTCTGATCCGCACACCTGCTATGCGATGCAGAACGAGCTTTCACTCTCCCACTGTGTAATGTGGAAAATTGGTGTTCAGCGATTTCAAATTATGATTAAGGATCATGAGCGAAGGATTTGAAATGTAAAGGGAATACATTAAGCCACGGGCATCTCTCTAAAAGTGAATATTTCAGAGCCAAACTTATTCCAAGACTGAAAGCGTTATTCGTCATTCGGCACTCTAAACTGACACCAAATACACATAAAGCTAACCAGAAAAAGATCATATTTAAATCCTGCTTTCAACTCATTCAACCCAATTCAACCCAAATTAAGAAAGAAAACATGCAAGCAACAGTTCAAACCAAACCAGTAAATCTGACTTTTCTGTAGGATGACGTACCCACACTGTACGTATCCTCCTAATGTATGTTTTAGGCGTTGAGGTAGGGTCATGAGTTAATTCCAGCTCACAACCATCGTGGTAGCACATGGATATTTCAAACAGGACTAGAAGTGCAACTCCCGTTTCCAGCACATTTACCACAGTGCATGATGAAATAATCATGTCGTAATTATAACATAAGTGTTTAAACTGCTGATGGGTCATCTTTTGCAGCACGTCATGAATGTCAGATTAAAAAAGACTATATGCCAAACTATTTTTTTTTTTAATGTTTTCATTAAAACACACAAGACAGCTAATATAGTTAAAATACAATAAACTACATTATGGTCAGAGAATTTAACATATGTGACCCTAGACCACAAAACCAGTCTTAAGTAGCATAGGTATATTTGTAGCAATAGCCAAAAATATATTATATCGGTCAAAATTATCAATTTTTCTTTTATGACAAAAATCATTGTGATATTAAGTAAAGATCATATTCTATGAAGATATTTTGTAAATTTCCTACCATAAATATATCAAAACTTAATTTTGTAGTAATATGCATTGCTGAGAACTTCATTTGGACAACTTTAATGGTGATTTTCTCAATATTTTGATGCTTTTGAACCCTTCAGATTTCAGATTTCCAAATAGTTGTATCTTGGCCAAATATTATCATCTAACAAACCATACATCAGTGGAAAACTTATTTATTCAGCTTTCAGATGATGTATATATCTCAATTTCAAAAAATTGACCCTTATGACTGGTTTTGTGGTCTAGGGTCACATATCTAAAACTACAGGTTATACTTTTCTATGATGGGGAATCCAAGACCCTCCTTCTATGTGCTTGTACTAAAATCACTGAACTGAAAAATATGATAAATGTCAAGGCACATTCATCATGACGGGGTAATACTGTTTGTCTGAAGCAATGAGCTCTCACACGGCATTTCACTGAAGTTTCATCCATTTTCAGGATGCCAGAGAAATATTGCCTGTTTTGACAGCAAAGTAAACATGACTTAGTAGCAGTGCTTCATCACAGAGCTCGGCGAAAAACGACAAAAATTGCTTTAAAATTCACAACAATGCTCTCTACATTGTCTCTGCTATACTTTTTATACACCGTTTCCACATTCTTGCAAGGTAAGTTAATTACAGCCGGTATTTGATAACAGGTAGCCTATATAAATCATTTGTTCGCCTGACAGTTTGTCACTCGCGCATCCAAACTTATCCTCCTTTCGGTTTGGTCAAACACCTGCCGTTTCAATCTAAACCGACTGTCATAATGGAAGTGTAGTGAATGAAAGGAGCGCTTACCGGTACCGTTTCGTTTGCGAGTCTCTCCGTGGTCCTCTGAGCCCAACATTACTAGCGTACTTCTCGCTCTCCGGTGTTTCCGAGCTGAACTAAACTGATACTGAGCACCTCTCGCAGCTCAATGGTCACCGTGCGTCACAAACCAACGGCTCTCCAGCAAAGCTCGTGTCATTCACACTAACGGCGCGCGTCAAAGCTCTCTTCGGGGAACTTTCCAGAGTTTTCTTCTTTCTTCAAAACTATAAAACAATATTTGTAGTTAGCCCAGTGGTATTTGTTGGTTTTCTAAAGTGAGGAGGCAAAACTCCCCCTCTTCCGTATATAAAATCATGTTCCAGATTTTTTTCATACGTTAATGTACTATGTAAAACAGGTTATATAGCCTAGATGTCTTATGTTTAATCGTTCATAACAGGTGCTTGGCTATTATTATGGTCACCTAATCCTAATACTTTTTAAACCATTATAGTCAATATAATGCAGCCTTAATGCGCTTGTCGGAAGAAACGTCAATTCTGAGGTCGTAATTATGTCAATTTCAAGTAGTTTGTGGTCGGGGAAAACAGCAAGGGTTTGTCCACTCCATTCACCATCCTCCATGTAAAAATTATACAATATGCTTAGGCTATAACCTATTGTATTCTTTATGATTTGAGAGGGAGTTCAATGCATCTTCCAAGGTGGTAACTGTAATTACAATAATTTAGAGAGCACCTGATTTAAATATAACTCAAAGAGTGTTTTCAGGATGAATCATCATTCGGCCATATTGGCGTCAATGAACCTAATCAATGCCACTGAAAAGAACGAAATGCGCTGATTATTGCTGCAGAAATTATCCATCATTGTCATGTTTTGGCCTGTACTAATCGGTCGAACTGGAAAAAACATTTAAAAGTACTATAGACTGCCAAATTGTATAACAAATCAAGGAGAACAGCGCAAAAAACTGTCTGAGGAACGAAAGGCGTTTGTGGTTGGCCAAACTGAACCAGGCTTTCAAGTTAAGAATCTTGACAACATTTGTGTTTGTTCTTATCATTTCCGGTCAGGTAGGTGAAATATTAGGCAAATGTTTTTAATTAATAGGCTTGTACCACCTATTAACTTTGTCTAAATATTACGCCCTTAACTGCTAAGCCCTTCTCTATATGATTTAGTGTGTTTTTTCCATGGTTTACACAGCATAAATTAGCAGAACAATGTATTTAGTAGTGCATTAACCATGCAATCCATACTGTTGTTTACATCCGAGTATCGCCAGTATGGCCACGCATCCGGGTAACTGACCAAATCGTGACGTAAGTGCAAACCCTCTATAGGAGGGGTTCTCAACCGGGTGTCTAGGGGGCCTCATCACCAATATTCATATTTTGGTGTTTATGAGCATCAGATGTGCTCTAAAGAAGGAACTGATTCCGTCTTCGTCAAACCGTCTTCAGATTGATGTGTTTCAACAGATTGAATAGAATGTACTTTATGTATTTTTAATTTGTATATATATATATATATATATATATGTATTGTGGATACAAACAGTAGATATTCAGTCAGTCAAGTTCAATGGGACAGGTTTAGTGAGTGGTCTTTTGGCATGTCTTTGTTGTCCTGTTTGGTACGACAGGTTCACTTATTCATGAAAAAGTACTCTGAAGTTGTAAAGAATTCAGGAGCTTTAAATCTGTAAATGTATATATTATTTTAAAAAGTTAGAATTAAGCAGAGAGTTTTCTTTAAGGTTTTAAAGTATAGCTTTAAATTTAAAGTTTGTTTAAATTTTGAGTTTTTTTTTTTTTTAACAATATGCAGTAGAAGAAGAATAAATCAAAACACATTTTTTGGTTAATAAAAAAAGGTTTAAACTTTTGCTCTTTACTGCAGAAGTACAGTATAAGAGGAAATGTCAGGCATGGGGGGCCTCGCAAAATTGACCGGAGAAGGAGGGGGCCCCAGAGTAAAAAAGGCTGAGAACCCCTGCTCTGTAACTTATTGGTAAATGCCACAGGCATCACAGGCGTCATCTCATTGGCTGTAATTTAAATGGTCTAATAAATGGTCTGATAACTAAAACCAGGATGTAATATTAAGTTAATGTAAATTCATGTGTGATCAAAAAGTGATAATAGTTGGTGAGTTTAATTAGTTCATTTTCACTTGTTCCTCACACGATAGGCGGGAATTATAACATTGACAGGGTAGGCAGCCAATCACAGTGAAGTGAAAGCGTTGCCTCCGATCATGTGATTCGTCGCCTTTATTTCACTCAAGGGAGGCAAAAACATTAGTAACTATAAATAACAAGGTAATACATATTCTTTGATTATTAATAAATAAGGGTCAGTTCTTTGAAACTGACTTTTGAGTTTATTTCCATTGATGTATGGTTTGATAGGACAATATTTGGCAGAGATATTTGAAAATCTGGAATCTGAATTTAGAAATATTTAGAAAATTACCTTTAAAGTTAACCAAATGAAGTCCTTAGCAATGCATATTCCTAATCAAAAGTTACTTTTTTATATATTTACACTAAGGAATTTACTAAATATCTTCATGGAACATTACCTTTACAATTTTGACCCATAATGTATTTTTGGCTATTGCTACAAATATACCCGTGCTACTTATTTTGTGGTCCAGAGCAGTGTTGGGGAAAGTTACTTTTAAAAGTAACAATATTGCGTTACTCCCTAAAAAAGTGAATAAGCCTAAGGGTAAAAGAAAATTCTTAAATCAAGAAGGATTTTCTAGACAAGTAAAAATTATTGTCTTGTTTTTCTTTCTAAAAGCAAGTAAAAATTAAGTGTGCTTTTGCTTGAAACAAGAAAAATAATCTCCCAAAGGGGAAAGCAAAATATTCTTATTGACTTGTCTAGAAAATCCTTCTTTATTTAAGAATTTTTTGATATTTTGGCTGGAAACAAGGCAAACAGTCTAAGCAAGAAAAGTATTTTTGCAGTATACGGTTGAATTGGATCAACAAAGGTCAGCAGCAAAAAAAGTAATTGGTTAATAAAATGGGATTAAATACATATAGGAAACAAAAAGTAGCTCAGATATTTTCTTGGAAAAAGTAATGCGTTACTTTACTAGTTACTTGAAAAAAGTAATATTATTATGTAACTTGCGTCACTTGTAATGCGGTACCCCCAACACTGGTCCAGAGTTACCAAATTTTAATGGCTAAGCCCTTTTGAAAATAAGAATAAAATGAAATATATAAAAAAAGGTAATATTCTGTTAATATCAACCTTTTTCTTCCCGTAAGAGTGGGCATGTCTATTTGTACATTTTATGGGTCTGGCTTCCTGTCTCCAGTTACAAAAGTAGCTAATTTTGCTGCTTGATATTGCAAATCAGTGTGTCTTACAATATTATTTTAATGAATTATCTTAATTATGAGCACACTGGTTTGTAAACAGTTTTACCGTTTGCACGTTGTTATTCTTCTCGATATTCCCTATAGTGGCTAATGAACTGGAAGTCTCACCCACAGGCTTAATTCCACATTAAAGAATAAGGTGGATACCTATATAATATAGAGAAAGCTGTTTGTAATTTGAATGCCATTTTGCTGTAATATTTTTGGTTAAAAAAAACAACAAAAAAAACAAGACGTATTACATATATGTCTTATATATACATACATGTCTTTATAATAACATGCACTGTATATATTCTAGATTAGATGTAATTTTGACACTTCACTTTCAAAGCTGTTATATTGAGTTTTTGTGTACAGAAAGTGTTTTGGAAAATTAAGTTCAGTTAAACATTTGACATGATGTTAAACAACATTCTTACAACACACAATGGTTTCATGTTCCACAATTGTGTGTTTTAAATATGAGGTTGAGTTAGCCAAGTCAATATGTAAATAAATAAACCAGGCAGGACTATAAATTACAACCCATCAAATGTGTCAGTACTTCAGAATGGCACCTCCTCCTGAGCTGAGGGGTCTGTGCCAAACTTCCCACAGGCTGACCGGTTGGCGGTCGTAAATTATGCTATGTATTCAATGTAAGCCCTATCAACACACCCTAATGCGCCTGGCGTCGGTGCTGCAGGGTTTCCTCAAAGCTCTCACCTCAAGGACAGCAAGATAAGCCCAAAGAGTGTGTCGGTTACATGAACTATCCCCACAAATCCATAAAGGGCTTCCCCTGCACCAACTGCTGCATCGAGCAGCATGTGTGCCACTGCTTTGTCCGTTTAATGACCGCAGTGACAACAGTTTCACACTGAGCTGCTGAAAATGATAGTTGTCACGACTGCTATACTCAGCAACATGTCAATGTTGTCATTAATCAGAACTGGGCCATTTTGTTGAGGCCTGTTTGCCATGATTAATTTCTAATCTTAATATTGTGGGTGGGCCTACTCTTAAACAATGCATTCTGAAATTGTTATTGATTGGCTAATTAAATGATCTCATCAGAGCCCATACAGCTTTCGATTCAGCTTTGCCTTCGCAGAAATTGCTGAATAAATTCAGAGTAGTATAAAAACTGGATAAATCATAATTGGGCAAACCTATTGCCCCATTTGTTTATAAACAAATGAGAAAACACACACACACACACACACACAAATGTATTTACATACACTATAAGCAATAAATCTCTAAAATAACATAAAAGGCGGTTCATCGTTTTACAGACATTTCTGTTAACCCTAAAACACAATGCAATTAACTGCAAAATTCAAAATACAAGTAAACACACCTGTAAAAAATAAACAAAGAAAAATAACTTAAATGAATTTAAGTACATTACATTTGTGTCTGTGTGTGTGTGTGTGTGTGTTTTCTTAAAAACAGAATTAATACATTTAATATGGCTTTTGGTTTTGCCACAGGTACACCTTTTGTGGATAGATATTTTAATGCATTTGGATAAAGGTAGAATACCATAGCTGGTATTTGTGTGCTCATTTACTGCTTTCAGCACATGGATGATAGATGCTCTCGTAAACACACTTAGAGCTTCACTGATCCTTTTCTCTGCTCTGATGCTCTGATCAACCAACAGCAAACGGCCAACCAAAATAAAACCACAAGTCCCACCTTGTGGAGCTGGACGAAACAGAATACCACACCCCTCCTAACTACGCACACACACACACACACACACACACACACACACACACATTATTGTATTTGCACCTTACTGACACACATACACACAACATACAAACACAATGTCACCAAAATCAAAACATATCCAATCAGTCTTGGCTTTCAAACCCAATCCACAGTTTCCATTTGAATCACCTGGTTTCCATGGTAACTGGCAGTAAAGTGCACATCATGCTTTCAAACAGTAGGGACTTTCAAATTTAGAGTTGAATGGAGCCTTTTGAGGGACTGTGAAAAGATTAAATTTAATGGATTGAGGGAAAAGTGAATGAACAAGACAAAGACAATAGAAGCTGAAGTCCAACACTCTCTAAGGTGTGATATTGGTGTGATATAAAAGCTCTCAGTTAAATGTTCAGAAGGAAAAGAAGAGTACTTCACACCTGAAAGCGTTTTTCTGTGCTTTCAGAAATTTGTTGAAAACTAAAGGATTGTTATCTGCAATCCTAAGGCTTGTTATGCATTCATAAACACTCAGTCTTGGTTGTTGCTTTTGTTATTTGTATTATTCTCTTCCATTATCACTTTTCTTTCTAAATTCACTGTTATGTCCAATATTAAAATTCTGTCCAGTAACACTTCATAGGGAGTTTGACTGACAAATTTGCCATTGTTGTCCAACAAATAGACAGGAGAGTAGACTAAAGTAATTGGACTTAAACTTGAAAAATCATGTATATTTCATGCTTTAACTAGTAAAGAGGAAGAGGTGACAGGTTCACATGTTACAGCGATCAGTCATCACACATTAAAGAGCCAGAAAACAGTATTTATTGTTTGAAATAACAACATTTGAAAGCTGGAAATGTTGTTTCATACCTAAAGTAACCTGCTTTGTCTTGTCTGTTGGCATGTTTTCAGTTTCCTCTTTCCTCTGTGATGTATTTTTCACTGTGTGAGAACAAAATGTGTGGTGTGAGAGTGCCATGTCTTGTCGGACATAGCAACAAGGGAGGGCGGGTCTTTGCAGCCTGATTGACAGGTGATCTGACTCTGCTATTTTGTCCGACAAACAAATCAGACAGTAAAGTAGATTAACTTTAGCGGACATAAATTTGAAAAATTGTTTGTATTGATGTCTTTCCACAGTTAAAATAAAATACCTACTGATGTTTATACATGTTATTTTGTGCTAACAAAAGAAAAGGCCGGTTCACAGTGATCTGTCAAGAGCCACAAGATAAAAATAAAACACTACATTTAGGCATCGCAACATTATAATGTACATCATAAAAATGGATATTTATTTTGAGATTTGCTAAGATTACATTTAACAGTAGAATTAAATACCAGTGTTTGTAAAGCTCCCTCTTTATATTTATTCACAATTAAATATCCAAAATCAACTGATACTAATTAAAGGATTAGCTCACTTCCAGAACAAAAAAATCCTCATAATTTACTCACCCCCTTGTCATGCAAGATGTTCATGTCTTTCTTTCTTTAGTTGTAAAGAAAGTATGTTTTTTGAGAAAAACATTTCAGGATTTTTTTCTATATATTGAACTTCTATGGTGCCTGCGAGTTTGAACTTCCAAAATGCAGTTTAAATGCAGCTTCAATGGGCTCTAAATGATCCCAGCCGAGGAAGTTGTATTACCTTGTTTTATAAAAGATGTTTGACCTTCTTTGCACGTTCACTTTGTAAACACTGGGTCGGTACTTCTGCAGCGATGTACATTTTGAAGTTGGAGGAGAAAATGAGATGGGAGTTTTTCTACATATCCTAACTGTATCGAAACAGAGTAGACAGAGTATGCATGTACATCGCAGAGCTAGACAAGACAAGCATTTGTGGTTAAAAAGTGTATAAATTGTAAAATATAAATTGTTTTTTTTTTTTATAGAAAATAACCAATTGCTCCACTAGATAAGACCCTTATTCCTCAGCCCTTTGAAGCTGCATAAATTGCATTTTGGAAGTACAAACTCACTTAAACTTTTTCAAAAAACAGTTTCTAAAGAACGAAAGACATGAACATCTTGGATGACAAGGGGGGTAAGTAAATTATCTGTACATTTTTGTTCTGGAAGTTAACGAGTCCTTTAATTAAAAAAACAACAACTAATAACTGACATTTTATCCCAAAACATTTATTTAGTTAGCAAGACTGTTACATCCTTTGTTGGCTTCAAATGTGTTTAAGGGAAATAAAAGACAACTTTTGTTGAGACCACAGAAAATATATGCATCCTGTCTGGCATTCCTTCATCTTATCCTTCCAATTTTCCTCCAGTCTTCACTCTCCTTCACTCCCATGTCATTTCTCAGCTTCCTTTTCAGAGAGGTGTAATCAACGAGAGAGCAAACTGATGGAATGTTTTTTTTTTCTGCACACCCTCCATTACATCTCTTAGAGAGACGAGGGTTTAGAGAGAGAGAGAGAGAGAGAGAGATGATTCATTTCCCTCATATGCTTAAAGTCACTGCCAAGGATCCCTATCCCCAGTTTGAGCACATGGACAGGCACACAGACAACTAACTGTTTGCTCCATTAGACCAGAAACTTTGTAAACACTTGTGCGCTCAAGGCACTATATGAAACTACTTAGGCCTCTCCCTATAACTCTAATCATGTAGATCTCTAAACACTCTGTTCCATGTTTATTTGGACAATTACTTAGAGGCTTTAGTTCGGTCCACTGTATAGTGCCTCATGAAATTGCATCATAGACAGTAGTTCTGTCAGGGGTATTCTCACACACTCACACACACACACACACACACACACACACACACACTCACACCTATATATACACTACCAGTCAAAAGTTTGGACACCCCCTCTAATGTTTTTTAACACTGTAAAGCTGCTTTGACACAGTATAACCTAAAGCGCTATAGAAATAAAGGTTACTTGACTTTTTTGCCAATATACCCACATTTTTTGTCAGATGTTTGAATGTTCATCTAATCTCATTTTATAAGTGACTTTTCGTTTTGTTTTAAAGATGTTTTCTTTGTTTGACTACTCAAAAGATCATTTGTGTGTTTCCTGCTAGATAACTTTCACATACTACATGAACAAAAATTTACTGGCTCTAAACCTTTTCTTTTCTTGATCTAGACAAGTATATGGAAACTATCCAAAGGTCTGTTAATCCTAAAGCAGATCTCAATATTCATTCTACATGTCCTCTTAGGGTGAAAATTTAAGTTTTTTTTTATTAGTATTATTTTCTACTTATTTCTGTGTATACCTTATTTCTTCCTTTCTTTGTTTTGATGATTTTATGTTTTGTACTGTCTATTTAAAAAATCAGGAAAAAGATTTGTGAAACATGCTCTGAAGTCCCGATTCGAATGATCAAATGATTTGCGAATCAGCTCTGAATCAAATGATTCAAAAGTCCCATTCTGAATCAAATGATTCGCAAATCAGCTCCAAAGTCTCAATCTGAATCAAATGATTTGTGAATCAGCTCTGAATCAAATGATTCACGAATCAAATGATTTGAAAGTCCCAATCTGAATCAAGTGATTCACGAATCTGCTCTGAATCAAATGATTCGCGAATAAAATGATTCAAAAGTCCCAATCTGAATCAAATGATTTGCAAATCAGCTCCAAAGTCTCAATCTGAATCAAATGATTCACGAATCAGCTCCAAAGTCTCAATCTGAATCAAATGATTTGTGAATCAGCTCTCAAATTATTCGAAAGTCCCAATTTGAATCAAGTGATTCACAAATCAGTTCTGAATCAAATGATTGAAAAGTCACAATCTGAATCAAATGATTCTCAAAGCAGCTCCAAAGTCTCAATCTAAATCAAATGATTTGCGAATCAGCTCTGAATCAAATGATTTGAAAGTCCCAATCTGAATCAAATGATTCGCGAATCAGCTCCAAAGTCTCAATCTGAATCAAATGATTCAAAAGTCCCAATCTTAATCAAATGATTCACGAATCAGCTCCAAAGTCTCAATCTGAATCAAATGATTCACGAATCAGCTCTGAATCAAATGATTCACGAAGCTCTGAAGTCCCGATCTGAATGAAATAATTCACGAATCAGCTCTGAAGTCCTGATCAGAATTAAATTATTAAATGATTGCTCATTTAGGTCTGTTTTTTTTCCTGTTTAGCACTGTAATGCTGCTTCGACACAGCATAACCTAAAGCGCTATAGAAATAAAGGTGACTTGACTTTTTTGCCAATATACCCACATTTTTTGTCAGATTTTATTCATTTTTGTTCATCTAATCTCGTTTTTTAAGTGACTTTTCTTTCTGTTTTGAAGAAATTTTCTTTGGATCGTTTGACTGTTTAAAAGATCATTTGTGTGTTTCCTGTTAGATAACTTTCACATACATGAACAAAAACTTACTGGCTCTAAACCTTTTCTTTTCTTGATCTAGACATGTATATGGAAACTATCCAAAGGTCTGTTAATCCTAAAGCAGATCTCAATATTCATTCTACATGTCCTCTTAGGGTGAAAATGTAAGTTTTTTTTTAAAATTAGTATTATTTTTTACTTTATTTCTTCCTTTCTTTGTTTTGATGATTTTATGTTTTGTACTGTCCATTTGAAAAATCCGGAAAAAGATTTGTGAAACATGCTCTGAAGTCAAAATCCCGATCTGAATCAGTAGATTAAAAAGCCTGCTCTGTAGTCACGATTTAAATGATTCACAAACCCGCTCCAAAGTTCTGTATTAAAACAAGTGATTCACGATTCGCACTCCGAAGTCCTGATCTGAATCTATCGAATTCACTGTTTCTCCGAAGTCCCGACTTAAACGATTTGAACGACTTAAATCCTAGACGTCCAAATGATTCGCAAATCCAAAGTCTCAATCCGAATCAAATGATTCAAAAGTCCCAATCTGGAAAAAGGTCTCAATCTAAATCAAATGATTCACGAAGCTCCGAAGTCCCGATCTGAATCAAATGATTCGCGAATCAGCTCCGAAGTCCCGATCTAAATCAAATGATTCGCAAATCAAATGATTTAAAAGTCCCAATCTGAATCAAATGATTCACAAAGCAGCTCCAAAGTCTCAGTCTGAATCAAATGATTCACAAATCAGCTCCAAAGTCTCAATCTAAATCAAATGATTCGCGAATCAGCTCTGAAACAAATGATTCGAAAGTCCCAATCTGAATCAAATGATTCACGAATCAAGTGATTCAAAAGTCCCAATCTGAATCAAATGATTTACGAATCAGCTCTGAATCAAATGATTCACAAATCAGCTCTGAATCAAATGATTTGCGAATCAAATGATTCAAAAGTCCCAATCTGAAACAAATGATTCACGAATCAGCTCCAAATTCCCAATCTGAATCAAATAATTCACGAATCAGCTCCGAAATCGCCAGCAAGTCCCATCGCGTTTCGAATTGAATATGACTTCACTGAATCAAGGATGAACTTTTACTGTTGTCCTCATTTAGATCTGTTTTTTTTCCCGTCTCTTATGCTCATCAAGACTGCATTTATTTGATCAAAAATACAGAAAAAGTAATACCGCTAAATGTTATTACAATATAAAATAATGTTTATTATTATTATTATTATTATTTTAATTAGTGCTGTCAAATGATTAATCACGATTAATCGCATCCAAAATAAAAGTTTATGTTTACATACTATATATTTGTGTACTGTATATATTTATTATTTATATATAAATACAAACACATGCATGTATATATTAAGGAAAAATATTTTAGATTTATATATAAAATATTTATATTTATTTATAATCTAAATTGTATACAGGTATAAATATATATACATATAAATATTTAGTTTTAATATATACATGTATGTGGGTGTATTTATATGTACATAATAAATATACAAACTAAACACACATATAGTATGTAAACATAAACTTTTATTTTGGATGCGATTAATCGCAATTAATCATTTGACAGCCCTAATTTTAATATACTTTACAATATAATTTATTCTTGTGATGCAAAGCTGAATTTTCATCAGCTGTTACTCCAGTCTTAAGTGTCACATGATCCTTCAGAAATCAGATTAGAATGATCAATCTTGGAAACAGTTATGCTGCCATTTTTTTTTTTTTTTGCAACCTGTGAATCTTTTTTCAGGATTCTTTGACGAATAACAAGTAAAAAAAAAAAAAAAAACAGCATTTATTTAAAATATAAACCTTTTCTAACAATGTAAATCTATGCTATCACGTTTTACTAATTTAACACATTCTTGGTGAATAAAACTTTATTATATTATTATTATTTAGAATTAATTTCTTTCAAAAAAAGAGAGTAAAAATTTACTGACCCCAAACTTTTGAACAGTAGTGTATGTTGTTAGTAAACCTTTCTATTTAAAATAAATGCTGTTCTTTATTAACCTTTTATTAATCGAAAAAAAAATAAAATCCTGAAAAAATTATCACAGGTTCCAAAAAAAAAGACTGGAGTAATGATTCTGGAAATTCAACTTTAATTACAGATATAAATTACATTTGAATGTATATTAATATAGAAAAACTTTGATTTACATTTCTGTATTTTTGATCAAGTGAAAACAGCCTTGATAAACAACACAGCTTATACTTTTGCGTCCAATAACGTGGATTGGATACATAGTCTTGGAATCAAGTCAAAACACCATAGGTGAATCAGTTAATAATTTCAAACTAAAATTGTAACTTTTTTAACTAACTGGTTTAATAATAACAGTACATTACCAAAAAGTACAATATTTGTAATATATATATATATATATATATATATATATTCCATCATCATTTTCACTTCCTGTTAAAAACACGCTTAATTTCAAAGGATGTTACCTCTTGCAGAAACAGAAGTAAACACCCACTTTTGTGATTGGCTTTTGTGGTTTGGCTCACATAATATAAATATTCAACTCAAGCCAATATTTTTTTATCCAGGAATGTACTGACTTTATTAGCAACACTCAAACAATGATAAGCTTGGTGTCATGATATCCATAAACACTGGTTTGGCATCTATAACAAACATGCTGTAAGATTAAAAATAAATGTAGTTATGTGTGTTGCCTCAGAGGACAAAATGATGTATAAATCCATGGACAAATTCACTGCTGTATCTTTCACTAAAATAAATTGCGGACTATTCTGCAATGTGAAGAATAACTTTTATCTTTTAGCCATAGAAATTAATCTTCAGCTATGCATGCTGGGATGTCTATGAAGACTATGCAATGTTTTTGGAGGTACAGTTTATTTACATTTGTATACATTTTCAGGATAGAAATCTGAACACTGGATTAAAAAAAAAAAAAAAAACATATCTTTAGGAATAAAATGAACCAGAATATAGATTATAGAAATAAACTGGAAAGTTTGATGTATGTAAACTTAAATATATGTATTGTTATTGAAATATACAGATGTAAATAGATTAAGTGTTAAAACAAACATAAATGTTTTAGATAATTTATTTCCACTAGTCTAAAAGACGACAAGTTATGGACACAAAATAGCCTAATCAGTGCACAAAAAACAATGGTTTTGCCTGTAGTGTCTTGCCCTAAAAAATGCAGTCTGTGCTGCACACAAAATGAGGTGGAAACAGATCTACACTTCTTGGCATCATGACCTAATTACACACACATTAGAGACTCTTTCGCCTTCCACTTTCCATACCACTACAAAGCCTTTCTTTGGCAAACACACATGATAATAATCACCCACTTAGGCAGGAAGTGACTGTCTGACCAACAAATTACAGTTTTGTTTTTGTGTCTCAGGGACAAGTTCATCTAAAACAAAACATGTAATGTACATTCATTACTACTGGGCTAAATTTTTCCTTCAAGTTGTGCTCATCAATCCAGCACAAATGTTGCACTTACATGTGTATCAATGCTTTGCCAGTGTAAATCCGAGTTTATCATGTCAATAACGCTTCTTTGAAATTGTAACCTGCTGGGATCCTTTTCCCCGGTGTGAGAGACTGTAGGCAGTAAATGCTTCAAACACATTTGACTCTGTTAATGAAGTAGATGAAGAGCATTTGGATTGTAATTTGTTCTAGGGAGCTGTCCTCAAGCCCAATAGACTCCAGTCCATTCATTTCACTGACTGTGTGGCTCTTAATTATTTCGTATTTAATCAATAAACCATTAAGGTGTACAGAGTGTAATCGAAAGATCCTGGTCACCTTCACACCCCAATGAACATCTCGTGAGGGAATATTACAGGCCCCGTTCAGACGATTACAGCCGCAGTTATCGCTTTCAAAAATCACATCATTATTTCTTTGATTGGCAAGATATAAGGTGCAACACGTGTCAAAACGGTATGAAAATGCATCGATATTACGATAATGTCAGCAGCGTTTTTTGGAAAACACAGTGTAATTGCTGTTTACTGTCTCATGCAGTTTTTATTCCCTGAAATGCACTATATTATTTCTCAATTGATTTATCAGTCAGGTCACTAATTGAACAAAGGTCACCCATCCTCAGTTCCAAGGACCCTCTGTGATCACTTTAGGTCCTTCAGCATTTTAAATAGGCCACGGATTCATTAATTCAGCCACTAATTAGATAGAGTGGATTATAATGCATGCTTTTTGTTCTCTAAAACAATGCTACCAAAATATCCAAACACACGATACTGAATATAGAAATGAATGAGATAAATTACAGAGCAAAGCTCTTTAGCTTGCTATACTTAATGTTGTACCAACATGAATTGTGAGTGTGTGAAGGAGTGAGTCACTGGTAAGTAAGTACTGATATGAGTGTGGGAGTGAGTAGAATGAGAACATTTTAATTCCACTTCTGGACTCACACACACCAACCAATTATTAGCATATATTCATCCAGGTGGTCTGCCTTGAGACGAGTATTTACAAATAGTTTGAGAAATATTAAAACTATATAGGTGTCACCTCTGATTACATGAACTATGTGCTGGTTTTAAAGGGTTAGTTCACCAAAAAAAGAAAATTGTGTCATTAATTACTCACCCTCATGTCGTTTCAAACCTGTAAGACCTTCGTTCATCTTCAGAACACAAATTAAGATATTTTTGATGAAATCCAAGAAGTATCTGACCTTGCATAGACAGCAACGCAACTGACACATCCAAGGTTTAGAAAGAAAGTAAGAACATTGTTAAATTAGTCCATGTGACTTCAGCGTCAAAGAGTGACATGGAAGAGAAGAAACTGTTGAATAAAGAACCAACATAGATGAATAGCTCTGAAATGGTTACACCATGCATTTGTTTGTAATTGCTCATCTTTTTGTAGTAAAATCTCTCATCTGATGGCCTTTTTTAGTTGTAGGATACTGGGAAAGAATGTTTACAGTATTTAAAACAACAACTTGCCTAAAAATGAACATTGTCATTTATTCAATTTGGGTGAACTATCCCTTTAACATTTATAGAATAGGGCTGCTTGACCATGGAAAAAAAAAAAAATCACAATTATTTTGCTCAATATTGAAATAAGTTTTAGATTTTCTTGAACTAGGATATTATTAAAAACAAAATTAGATTTAGTAAAAAAAAAAAGTAACCAATATGTTGTAGTGTACATAGAGTAATATAACAGAATGAGGCACAAAAGTCATTTCAACATGATTATCTTGTTTATTGGGAGCCAAAACTGTAATTGAAAAAATTGTTTAGTCGTACAGCCCTGGATTAAAGAACAAAAATGCTGATTATAAGTGAAGTTTCTGAAAGATGTGATGATGGAGAGCCTCTTAAAATGACCCAGACCAGGGGAGGGAGTCTGAATGTCACCCGGGGATGATGTGCCTTTATCGAGATACTCGAATGTTAAGAGTCCTTGACTGAAGGTCTGGAGAGGCACAGCTGAGTGGCTTTACCTAATCCACCCACACAATAGCACATTTGAACTCTATAGCACATCAACACAAAATAAGCGGACACTTACATGCACACAGGCATTCACACTGTTCACACACAATGGACATTACATGCATAAACACAATCACTCATTTACATTTCACTGAAAAGCCATGCACACATATATTGAGTAAAGTATTGGATGTGAATACTGAAACGCAAAGTTAGCTAAACGCTAATGCTTTTAAACAACTGTATATGTGACCCTGAACCACAAAATCAGTAGCACAGGTATATTTATAGCAATAGCCAACAATACATTGTATAGGTAATATGCATTGCTAAGAACTTAATTTGGACAAATTTAAAGATTTTCTCAATATTTAGATTTTTTTGCACCCTCAGATTCCAGATTTTTAAATAGTTGTATCTTAGCCTATCCTAATAAACCATACATCAATGGAAAGCTTATTTAAATATAAATCTCAATTTTAAAATTACGCTTATGACTGCTTTTGTGGTCCAGGGTCACATAGAAGTTGTATTACCTTAAATATCAGTTTCTGAATCATTCTAATGGTATACTGACTGCTAATAAGGAGAATGGCTTTTGTTTCAATGAAGAAGAGGCTGCAATGCACTAAAACAAACTTTTCTTTGGAAATAGTTTATAATTTATTAACAGGTTACTGGATAATCTTTAATGTTTGCCATTAAATTATTTATAGGGAACCCTGGGTGTTAAGACTTGTATGGCATAATATAACGTAAATGATGTCTCTTACTGAAATATGTAGTAGAAAACCCATAAAATAGTTATTTAAAAAAAACACATTGTTATATACATATTTTGGACTATTGGTGCTTCATTATTCTGATTATGTAAAACATTTGCACTCATCATTTGTGAGCTCTTTCAGGAGCTGTGGTCTACTAAAAGCCTTAAAGGCATCAGGGCTAACATGGTGAGAATATAGACGCGGGTCTTTAGGATTTTTTTTTTATCCACAGGCATCTTCCCATTCTTTTCTCCTCTTCCTATCGCTAGAAAAGCAGTGAAAACTTACATCACTTCTCGTGTTGCCCTTTGACTGAAAATGACAACTAAAAGCAGCACAATGTGGCATAATATCAGTATTTTATTTTCCAAATTGATTAATCCGAGTTACGTTGAGGTAAAAATAGCAACAGATAGCTCCAGTAGCTCACCAAGTGCAACCATTTTACGTCATCAAAATAATGGTGCCCCCATAGTCCAAAATATGTAAAAAAACGATGTGGATTTTTAAAATAACACAAATCTTTCACAGGTTTTCAAGTCTTAATACCCACGGTTCCCTTTAGAGAGTAAACTTAAACACCGCCTCCTTCTGACAATTGACTGCAATGGATTTCGCTCAGATGTACTTCACAATATTGCAACTTCAGTTCAGATACTTCAGCCTTTTTTCAAGTCAGTTTTCGAACACAGTCCATAAAGATACAGTATCTCACGGAAGTGAGTACACTCCCTCACATTTTTGTAAATATTTTATTATATCTTTTCATGTGACAACACTGAAGAAATGACACTTTGCTACAATGTAAAGTAGTGAGTGTACAGCTTGTATAACAGTGTAAATTTGCTGTCCCCTCAAAATAACTCAACACACAGCCATTAATGTCTAAACCGTTGGCCACAGAAGTGAGTACACCCCTAAGTGAAAATGTCCTAATTTGGCCCAAAGTGTCAATATTCTGTGTGATGACCATTATTTTTTAGCACTGCCTTAACCCTCTTGGGCATGGAAATCACCAGAGCTTTACAGGTTGCCACTGGAGTCCTCTTCCACTCCTCCATGACGGCATCAGTGCTGGTGGATGTTAGAGACCTTGTGCTCCTCCACCTTCTGTTTGAGGATGCCCCACAGATGTTCCATAGGGTTTAGGTCTGGAGACATGCTTGTCCAGTCCATCACCTTTGCCCTCAGCTTCTTTAACAAGGCAGTGGTAGTCTTGGAGATGTGTTTGGGCTCGTTATCATTTTGGAATACTGCCCTGCAGCCCAGGGAGGGGATCATGATCTGCTTCAGTATGTTCACAGTACATGTTGGCATTCATGGTTCCCTCAATGAACTGTAGCTCCCCAGTGCCGGCAGCACTCATGCAGCCCCAGACCAAGACACTCCCACCATCATGCTGTAGGCAAGATACACTTGTCTTTGTACTCCTCACCTGGTTGCCCCCACACGCTTGACACCATCTGAACAAAATAAGTTTATCTTGATCTCATCAGCCGTGGGGGCAGCCGTGGCCTAATGGTTAGGGAGTCTGACTTGTAACCAAGAGGTTGCAAGTTCGAGTCCCAGGTCCGGCAGGGATTGACGGTGGGGGGAGTGAATATCCAGCGCTCTCTCCATCGTCAATACCACGACTGAGGTGAGACCCTTGAGCAAGGCACCGAACCCCCAACTGCTCCCCGGGCGCCGCAGCAATGCAATGGCTGCCCACTGCTCCGGGTGTATGTTCACGGTGTGTGTGTGTTCACTACTGTGTGTGTGCACTTGGATGGGTTAAATGCAGAGCACAAATTCCTAGTATGGGTCACCATACTTGGCCTCACGTCTCGTAAAAAAAAAAAAAAAAAAAAAAAAAAATCAGACCACAGGACATGGTTCCAGTAATCCATGTCCTTAGTCTGCTTGTCTTCAGCAAACTGTTTGTGGGCTTTCTTGTGCATCATCTTTAAAAGAGGCTTTCCTCTGAGACGACAGCCATGCAGAACAATTTAATGCAGTGTGCAGCGTATGGTCTGAGCACTGACAGGCTGACCCCCCACCTCTTCAACCTCTGCAGGAATGCTGGCAGCACTCATACATCTATTTCCCAAACACAACCTTTGAATATGAAGCAGAGCACATGCACTCAACTTCTTTGGTCGACCATGGCGAGGCCTGTTAGACAGTGGAACCTGTCCTGTTAAACCGCTGTATGGTCTTGGCCACTGTGCTGCAGCTCAGTTTCAGTATGAGAGAGTGAGAGTGATAACACCAAATTTAACACACCTGCTCCCCATTCACACCTGAGACCTTGTGGAGACATGACACTGGGGAGAGAAAGTGGCTAATTGGGCCCAATTTGGAAATTTTCATTTAGGGGTGTACTCACTTTTGTGGCCAGTGGTTTAGACATTAATGGCTGTGTGTTGAGTTATTTTGAGGGAACAGCAAATTTACACTGTTATACAAGCTGTACACTCACTACTTTACATTATAGCAAAGTGTCATTTCTTCAGTGTTGTCACATGAAAAGATATAATCAAATATTTACAAAATTGTGAGGGATGTATTCACTTCTGTGAGATACTGTACATCCCTGCTTTCCACCACCAAGAGGAATGCAAACCATAGCATAAAACATCTCCTTTTAGAATTTTAATCTGAAAGATTTTTTTTAAATAAATGTTTATGTGCCACACACCAATATGGTAAATGCAATCAGCACCCATTCAGGCATATAAGTACATGGACGTGAGTATAATCATCTAACATTTCTGAAACATCCTCTTCATACACTTTAAACTCTTAAGGACTCTTGCTATATAGTCAACATAACACACAAAGCATTCATAGGAAATGAGCCGGTTCCAAACTCAGGGCTGATATAATCAGTGGGCCAGGGAAAACCACTTCCTCTCAGTGCTCCAATCACTGCGACCACTCCTTATGGCTGAGAAATCATGGAATAATATCAGGGCTGGATCCTTCAAGCCACATGATTGCCAACCCATTAGGAAGTGTGCCAGTATGAGGGTCTGTCATTACCTAAACTCACCGTTAAACAATGAAACGTCCAGATCCACCTGCAGCACATTTACCCCATTTTGCGTTAACACTGATTTCGTTGCTAAAGATCCGATGCCAGTCCACAAACATTGTTTAGCATGTAGAATGCAGTATCATTTCTAATTACTGCCCCACAGTAATACTGCAGTAGATGCACTACTAACATGTACACAGAAACTAGTCATCCAAACCTAATTTCATCCCTTAATCCTCTCTCTCTCTCTCTCTCTCTCTCTATCATTCTCTCATTTGGTGCGTTTTTCATTTTCAATCTAAACGACCCAGAAAAGCTGTAATCCTCCACCGCTCGGCTGATTGAAAAGCAGCACAGGCACATTGACGTTAACGGTTTGTTGACACAAGAGGTTGCCTTGGATCACACTTTAAACTCTGGTCAAAAGAGGTGGAGCAAGTTGGTTCATGCAACAAAAAACAAAAGTAAACGAAAAGAGAGAAATTCTGGATTACACTGGGATTTAAAAGGGGTCATGAACTGAGAAACCAAAATTCCCCTGATCTTTTGACATATAAGAGTTCATTATACCATAAAAACATCCTGTAGGTTTCAGAACTCAAAACTTTCATGTTTGTCTAAAACAGCTTATATTGAAGCCAGTCTGACAAAACAACATGTTGTGGAATGTGCCACTCTATGATGTAATAGTATGGCTAAACACCTCCTCTGCAACAGAAGATCAACGTCTGCTTACATTGCTGTCTGTTTAGGTCCATCCAGCTATTTGCACATGTAGTGTAAATAATGACAGAAACCAAACAATAAAGATGGCTACTAATAGTCATACTTGGTCATTTGTTTACTTAATTTACTGCAGATTCATTTACAAACAAGGCACAATTCCACACAGGATCTTCAGAAAGGTTGAAACTAAAAGACAATGCTGTATCGACTATATTGAATACAACAGTAATGTCACAACTTACAAGTGTGAGTAACTGTTTTTATTATGTGGCCACTATTGATTTGTACCTTCATAAAATTAAGGTTGATGCCACTTTGTCACATGGACTGCTAGAGGTTTAACCTCAATGTTATGACAATTTCTTCTCTTCAGTAAAATTAAAGTTGAGCCACTGATGTCACATGGGCTATTTTAACAATGTCCTTACTGCCTTTCTGGGCCTTAAAAAGTGTCTGTTGCATTGCTATCTATGATGGGTCTGAAAGCTCTCAGATTTCATAGAAAATGTCTTAATTCGTGTTCCGAAGAATGACATGAGGGTGAGTAATTAATGACAGAATTTTTATTTTTGGATGAACTATGCCTTTAAGATCTCTTTAAGTTAAGATATAGGTACTAATATATATATATATATATATATATATATATAAGAATAATAAATAAATTAAATCAAATACTTAATTTTTTGGGACAGTATGTTTTTTTTAATTATTACTTTTATTTAACAAAAATGCATTAATTAGATCAAAAGCGATAGTAAAACATTTAATTACATAGGAGTTATATTTGAAATAAATGCTGTTATTTTAAACTTTCTATTCACCAAAGAACACTGAAAAGAAATGAATCAGTTTCCACAAAAATATTAAGAATCATGTGACACTGAAAACTGGAGTAACAGCTTCTTAAAATTCAGCTTTGCCATCACAGAAATAAATTACATTTTAAAATACATTCATATATATATATATATATATATATATATATATATATATTATTATTATTATTATTATTATTAATATTAATTATAATATTTCACAATCTTACTGTTCACACGATTACGAAATCTTAACTTATGTTCATGTTTCCTGATAGTGTTAGCTTTTAACAACAACACTCTTTGTACTTAACATTAACTTATAATATTTATTAACCGCTTGTGCCAGCGCAAACAGTCTTCTGCCATTAAAATAGTACTATTTACTAGAGCCCGACCGATATGGGTTTTTGGGGGGCCGATGCCGATACCGATATCAGGGAGTAAAAAATTACCGATATCGATATATTGGCCGATTTTCTTTGTGTATATTATAGTACAGTACCAGTTAAAAGGAAACGTTCCCAATTGTGTGTCCAAACTTAACCAGTACTGTATATAGAATGCAGTATATAAATAAACATAATAGATATATAAACACATTTTTTGCAATGACACTCAATTGTGGTGATATATATATATATATATATATATATATACAGGGTGCGATTTGTGAAAAAAGCAGAGGGGGGGATGCTTTTGAAAACTAACGTTAGTGTAATCTGTTAACATTGCACATTATATACATTTTTTTAGACAAATACCAGATAATGAGTGTCATGTCATGAAATGTGATCACAATTTCATAAAAACATTAGTTAGTCCTATTAAATGTAACGATTTAATTTCAAACAACGAATAAATTATATAAAGCGAGCAAAGATCAACCACTGCGTCCCAAAATGATTCACTGTTTCGAAGCGCTCCAATCAGATCGCGAATCATTTGATTCAGAACCGGACTTTAAAGCGCGTATCGCAAATCATTTGACTCAAAAAGGGACTTCAAAGCGCGTATGGCGAATCATTTGATTCAGAACCGGACTTTAAAGCGCGTATTGCGAATCATTTGATTCAGAACCGGACTTTAAAGCGCGTATCGCGAATCATTTGATTCAGAACCGGACTTTAAAGCGCGTATGGCGAATCATTTGATTCAGAACCGGACTTTAAAGCGTGTATGGCGAATCATTTGATTCAGAACCGGACTTTAAAGCGAGTATCGCGAATCATTTGACTCAAAAATGGACTTCAAAGGGCGTATATTGAATCATGTGATTCAGAACCGGACTTAGGAGCGGGTTCGCGGGATGTTTTTATCCCCACCGGGGATAATAATAATTCAGCAGAGGCAGGGATGCATAGACCAGAGGGGGGGAAATCCCCACCATCCCCCCCAGCAAATCGCACCCTGTATATATATATATATATATATATATATATATATATATATATATATAACTTGAATTAAGAAAATAAGGTAGCTGTGTTTTGAAAGCAAGCTACTGCCAATCACCATTATCAATACGTTAACCAGGAGTCACTCTCACTTTACTCCTTAAATCCTGATTTATAATTGTGACATCGTCTGATAAAATCAACATACATCTACACTAAAGAGCGAATTGATGCAGTGGTTTTGGCGTTTTTACTTTTTGCCTCATACATCGAACTGCCTGCGTCTGAATAACAAATCATGCGCATAACAGGCGAACTATGTTCATATTTATAAGTCCAAACAGTCTCAGTAAGCGACGAGTGCCTGGAAACACTGTTGTGTATTCATTTATTGACAAATAAATGCGCTGCTTCTCTCCCGCTCGCTGCACAGAATAGACGCCGAGAGAGGTGACACTGTGCCGGCAAAGTCGGACCTCGCGCCCGCGGTACAGTACTGGCGAAATATTAATGCTGAACGACAGCTAGGTTTATCAAAAAAGTCGCTGGGGCTGTCAGTATGTACGTTTGATGGAAAAACGCAGTTAAAAGGGTCTGAAAGTTGCTAAATACAGTGCTAAATTCGTGTCGTTGTGTGTGTGTGTGTGTGTGTGTGTGTGTGTGTGTGTGTGTGTGTGTTAATGACAGAAGGCTATTTTATGGATATTTGTGGTGGTCAATGCATTGTTTATAAGCTATACAGAAACAAACTAACAAACAAGAGACCTCTGTACTGAGTGAAAAGGTTGGCTGGTTGCCAGAAGTAAACAAAGGCGCGCGCTCTGCTGGGCAAACTAAGTAATTACACCATTTCAAGCATTGTATCTGCATTACATGTTCTGTCAAAAAAAAAAGTTTATATCGGCAGCAGATCGGCGACAGATTCGCCGATACTGATATATCGGCGACAGGCTCATATCGGCCGATAAAATCGGCAAAACGATATATCGGTCGGGCTCTACTATTTACTAAAGAAAATAGTAAAGAAATAGCACTGAAAAGGTTATTGTGAAAAAGTTATTTTTGCAACTGACCTTATTGAATATGCATTTGTAAAAGTTTCCCTTTCAGAGAGAATTAAAATGAGAGTATTAAAATTAATCATGCAACGCGATTTACGATTTATGGTTTACGATTTAATAACGTGTGCACCACTGGCATTTGCACCATTATTTAACACCCCAAAAAATGTCTTGGCCAGTAATTTGAACTGCTCTTGGTAGATTGCACTGGTCATTGTGGAAATGAACTGACTGTGTCTGTGTTCTTAAATGTGTGCATTGTCAATAAATCACAAGCAGATCTGCGCTTTTATGGAATTGTGCTCTAACGCTTATTTGCCTGTTTAGTAAATCTGGCCCTTAGAGTTACACAAGTTAACTTAAGCTGTATAAGCTATATATTTTTTAAAAAATTACCTCGTAGCAGACAAATAGGGAAAATTGTATGATGTTTTCTGATTATTGCTCCTAAAAAATGGTCAATTATTGTCATGTTTTGGGCTGTACTAATCAGTTGGACTAGGAAAAACATTTGCAGTAATATAGACTGCCACAGGTTTGAATATGGGAGCAGAACTTGCGTCAAGTGTTTGTGGAGGTGTGTAGACCGGTGGGCAGTGTGAAGTAGAGGTGGGGTGGAAGTGGGCAGCTTTGAGCCAGAAGCCACTGAGAGAAACAGTGGGCTACTTGTTTAACGTAAGAGTAGCCAGTTGAAATGCCCTTACCTTTCAAAGCAACTACTTCTTTCTGTTTTTCTCTTGACAGTGGTTGAAAAACGTATTTTTCCCCATCCATTCATCTTCCCAGCTATCTCTGCATGGCTCTGCACAACCCCAGCACACCTTTCCTTCCCCCCGTGTCACTTGTTTCTCACTTCTTTCCTGTCCTTTCGATGGCTTACATCGGCTAGTGAAGGTTACCTATGCCTGCAGGGCAGTGTGCGTTACGTGTCTGCGTGTGTGTGAGACAGAGAATAAGCATGTGTGTGTGTGTGTGTGTGTGTGTGTGTGTGTCACTCCATTTGCAGCTACATAAATAGCCATTTCCCGCCAGAGCAAACCCACTTTCCCAACACCCACCTTACACACGAATCCCAGCAGGCGCGCACACACACTAAACTAGACTGACTGCAGCAGACAAAAAACTTATTATAATACATTATCACAAAATCTCTCTAAGGTGATCACTGTGAAACACGAACGACAGCCCTTTCGATATTCACAATGTAAAAGCAAATGTACACCATCGCAGCTTAACAGAGAACATGGAAGCAACAAAACAGACCCCATATACGCAATTCGATAGAAAAATAAATAGTTCAGAGAGAGAGACAACACAGGAATTTACCAGAGGTCGGAGCACTTGACCCCATACAGCTATTATAGTATATTGTAATAATGAAAAAAGTCATGCAAGATCTAATCCAATTGCAGAATGTGGCTAATTAGAGGTGATACGTCCTTTACTATGCATTTATTCTTAATTATCAAAATAGCTGATTGCCTTCTAAATTACATTACATTAAATTATGAATTCTGATGCTAAGAACGGTCAAATCAAACATCGCCCTTTAGCAAGCTTAGCATATTTTAACACAGCACTGTTTTGATTACCTAGAACAAGAAGTTAGGATAGCACTACGCATTTGATCAGAAACTGAGAGAAGGGCAACAGGATCCTGTGGAGGGATAGGATTTAACGCAACACATGCAGAGCAAATAAATGAATGACGACATGAGGAAAAAGGGCAGAGATGTTTTAAACTACTAGACATTGTATATCAGGCCAACAAAAGCACTAATAATTGTATTATGGATTATTTGAGCTTGATTATAAATATTTCAGAATGATATCACAAACTCACAAAATCACCTTTAACTTCAATTCAAAAGTCTGGGGTCAGTCTGTCTTTTATGCTTATTACGGCTGCTTTTATTTGATAATTCCAGTACAAACACACATAAAGGACAAACAGTAATGTTGTGAAATATTATCACAATTTAAAATATTTAAAATGTAATTTATTCCTGTGATCAAAGCTAAATTTTCAGCATCTTTAGACTGTCCTTCAGAAATCATTCTAATATGCTGCATAAAAAAAACAAACATTTATTATTATTATCATTGTCGAAACAATTTTTTGTGGAAACCATGTTTTTCTCTGGATTATTTGATGAATGGAAAGTTGAAAACAAAAGCATTTATTTATATATAAGGTTCAATTTGCGACAGAAAGGAGCCAACTGCTTTTCTACTATAAATTTGTCCATGGCTACTTTTTAAGATAAATTAGTGTTGATGTGTATGTTCTTTTTTTGTCATCTTGTGGAAGGATGTTTCCATAAATTATGGCATTCTCTTTGTGCCAATTTTTTTTTTTATTGCTGTGTACAATACATTTTCCTGTCTCCTGTTATTGCTGTTGTTTAATTTGTGTTGTCCTGTTGTGCATTAAAAATAACCAAACAAATACAACATTTTGAGTTTTTGCAATAATGAGTTCTCACCAGCTTTGTAAAACTCTGAATATTAAGAATGAAGATGAAATATAGGTACTATAATTTCATTTAAGTTTGTAGAACAGAAAGATAAATGCAAGTTTTAGAAAACTCATTAGAAATCTGGAAATCTAAACATAACACCTTTTTGACAAACAGAACACCATATATTTGAAATACTGATCATTTTATAAATGTCTTTACTGTGACTTTTGATCAATCTAATTCCGCTGACTGAAAGTATTAATTTCTTTTATCTTACTGACCCCAAACTTTTGAACGGTATGTATTTTCTTAAATGATTAGTTCACTTCCAGAATAAAAAATGTTCATGACTTTGAAAGAAATTAAGGTTTTTAAAAAAAAACATTCCAGGATTTTTCTCCATCTAGTGGACTTCAGTGGGGATCAACGGGTTGAAGGTGCAAATTAGAGTTTCAATGCAGCTTCAAAGGGCTCTACACGATCCCAGCCGAGGAAAAAGAGTCTTAGCTAGGGAAATGATCAAAAGTAAATAAAAAATACTTTTTAACAACAAATGCTCATCTAGCACTAGCTCGACCTCACGCATTATGTAATCACACACGCATGATCTAGTTAAAAGTACCGACCCAGCGAACTAGCAAAGTAAGTCAGATGGCCTTTACAAAAAAAGTTAAACAATATTGGACGACTTTGATGTTGGAGGAGAAAATAAGATGGAGTTTCGCTCTACCCTACTTTTTTGAACCGAAGTACATATGAAGAACTAATCGAGTGTGACTTTTCCAACATGAAGACGCACATACGCATCACAGAGCTAACGCATATAAATAGTATATAAATAGTATTTTTTCTTTTTTTTTGAAAAAAAAAAGCTAGATAAGACTCTTATTCCTCTGCTGAGGTTGTGGAGAGCCCTTTGAAGCTGCATTGAAACTGCAGTTTGGACCTTCAACACAGTGATCCCCATTGAAGTCCACTATATGCAGAAAAATCCTTGAATGTTTTCCTCAGAAACCTTAATTTCTTTACAGCTGAAGAAAGAATGACATGAACATCTTGGATGACATAGAGGTGAGTAAATTAATCAAATGCAAAATGTGTTTATTTTGCAATCCTTCATCAAAATGTAATAACTTGCTCCAACATTGAAACAAGTGTATTTTCTTCATTACAAATTCTATATTTCATGCAATGTTTTCATCCACTGGGTTCAATCGGGAACATAATGGCACCTTTTCACAATCCAATCAACCCCGATGCATATAATCAAGTCTCGTCCTATATTTTTGAGTTGCGAAACACATTATATTCAATGGGTACATCTTCAACCACGATATCGAGTGAATGGGTTTGTGCAGTTTGGATTGCGCGTGTTGTCCAAACATAAACGAAACCACTGAGTGCTTTGTTTTCCTATATTACACATTGTCTCGTACTTGGCAATATCTCTCTCTCTCACATACACACACACACACACACACAGTCAAAAACACACATGCTAACACACACTTTCCTGTTTGTGGAGAGCTGGCCTGCACAAAAGCCAGATAGAGGTTGATTGAACACAGCAGATGTGAAATTACCCATACCCCATTTGGGCCAATTTCCTTGTCTTTTACTGGCTGTTACTGGCTATCTGAAGAGAGTCAACACATCCATTCAGTCTCTCTTTTGCGCACATTCGAATACACAGTCCACCCAGACAGTTCTCTCTCTCTCTTGTTCGACATTGTAAAAAAAACAGCCCAGTCTACCTGATCATTAATACACAGCTTCTTAGAAGAGAAAATAGGAGCCTATTAACTACAGAATAGGGAGAATAAAAGAAAACAAGATTGACAGGGTGTTTTTCATACAAGCCTGAGAGAGATGGACAAAAGAGGGAGGAGGGGAGTGAGAGACAAAGAGAGCAGGACAGACAGAAAGACTGAAGGAAAGATGGATAGACAGCATGACTGTGCCGATAATGACAGACACACACCGCACGCTGAAGACAAATGAGTGATGGCTTGGCCTTCTTGAAGAAATAGCCAGCTCAAAAATAATTCTGTCATTATTGACTCACCCTAATGCTGTTATTTATTCTGTAGAGCACAAAATGAGGAATTTCACGCTTCATAGTTCACTGCGCCTACAAAAAGGACAAAAAATAAAAAACACGCAACAAGGTTCATATGCACTACTGTATATTCCAAATCTTCTGAAGTCAGAAACAGACTAAAATTGAAATCATTACTCAGTGATAGTCTATCAATCTGTTAACTTGAAAAAAACAAGGTTTGAAACTCATGAAAATATTTTTTTCTGAGCTATCAAGGTTTCAACTCATTTAAAGGTGACATTTTATGAAAATCTGACTTTGTCTATATTTAAGTGCTATAAACAGGCCTCTAGTGCATCTACCAACTCAGAAAATGTGAAAAAGAACAACACAGTAACTGTTTTGGTAAGCCCTTGGCAAAAATTCTGTCTTTGGCTGCACAGATGAGCACAAAATACTATCCCAGCCTCAGAGGTGACAAAAGAGCAGTGGATTTATTGATTTACTTACTGTATATTACACTACTGCCACACAGATCTAATATAAACATGAGATTTCTTTCTATCTTCAGACATAACTGACTGTTTTTGTAACTCCTGTGTGTTTTTAACATAAACTTGTGTGTATTTGACAGTTTAAGTGCAATAAGACATGAAAGAGAGTTTAGTATTCACATGCTGTGGGACACCCGCTTTCTGTGCGTGTGCTTCGGATGTGTGCGGTCAGAAAAGTTTAAACTGATATGACTTTAAAGCGCATACTATCAGTGTGATATACATGAAAATCAAAACCAAACAGATGTTTTTTGACTGACTTTCTGAGGTACGAGCTTTAAAGGCACAGCTCTGTTCTGAAAAAGTTTTCACAAAACCCGCCCAACTGCTACTCAAAACTAGCCCAGCTGCGTTTCGAGGGGGGTCCCCCATTGTCCCCCGCACTCTGGGGGATAAAATTCAAGTTTTTTTGTCAGGGTTCCCATGGTAAATTCTCAATTCAGGGGCTAAATATGATGTCATTGGGGTCAAATCAACTTGCGGACATCATAAACAACCCACAATAACAGTGTTAAAGTAGCCCAATTCCGTGGGAAAACAGCGGACTTGGCAACACTGAGGAGCAGCAGCTCATTTGCATATAAAGAGACATGCATGAAAACAGTGTGCTTCTGCTTACAGTCAAAATAGGCATTTTCAAAATGATATAATAAATGATCTGTGGGGTATTTTGAGCTGAAACATCGCAGACACATTCTGGGGACACCTGAGACTTATATTACATCTTGTAAAAGGCAATTGATAAACCTTTTCTACTAAAAGGAATCTTCTGTTCAATGAAAAGGTTGTACGGATGTTAAATGTTCTTCACAGAATCATAGATTAAGAACCTTCATTCATTCATTTAAGAGTAATGATAGAGTTGCAACAGTTCCTGAGTTAAGAGGAGTAGAATATTAGTAAATACAAACCTAAATTTCAGTTTGGCTTCAAAAGACTTGGAAAACAGCACATAAGTCTTAAGCCTTATGAACCACTTTGCTGTTCTTTTAGGATCTTCAAAGATCACTATGGTCTAAAAAAAGACATGTTAACATTCTTCAGAATTTACATTTAAGCTCCATAAAATAAGAACAGAATAAGGGTTTGGAACAACATGAATATACGTGACAATTTTCATTTTTGGGTGAGCTGTTCCTTTAATTACTCCACTGCAGTCCCTCATTGTCTTTTATGTAGTAAACTACATACAGGTTCAGCATGTTGTTAGTGTGGTCAAATGTTTATATATGGACTGGAAAAAACTGGGTTTACAAGCATATGTTTCTGAATTGGCCAGCTTTTGCATTTGAGCAAGAGTAATTAAAAAACATGTTTTGCTATGAAGAATGAGGAATGGAATTTCGGAAATATAGATTTACTTTACGAGGCAAGTCTGTATTTACATTCAAAGTTGTTTTATAATCCTTTTGAAGTGACCATAACCATCCATTGGGTAGGAGCTTTCATAACATTTGGTTTCCATTACAGAGTCTTTGTTGGACTGGGAGGAATGTCTCTCAGTCTCTATATGTGTGCTGACTCATTTTGAACTGACAGCAGGAGGAATATTTGGTTTTGCCTCCTTGGTGGAGTCCATTCATCCATCTCCATTCCTTCATTATCTCTTTTGCACCTGGGTCTCTATAAACACACACATACACGCATACACACAGAGGAAGCACTAGAGAGCGACTTACACAAACACACCTATGAACCCTGCTGACATGATTAATCCTGTCTGATAAAGCCAGTCCAGAGCTCAACACACACCAACAACATCTGTGCTGTGCGCTTATGTGTGTGCTGTAGTGTTGTCTAGATTTCTGACCCATAGCTGTTGCTAGACTCTGTTTTAAGGTCTTTCTCTGTAACCTGTCCATAAAATATGTGGTTAAGCTATATGATCTCTGCTCATGTTTGCTGAAAACTGTTTCTGTTATTTCTGAAAAATCCTTCAGGTCCCACAAATTCCGATCCCATTTTTGTGTATTTGAACACTTTCCAGCAATGACTGTATGATTCTGAAATCCATCTTTTCACACTGAGGACAATGGCGGGACACATATGCAACTATTACAGAAGGTTCAAACACTCAGAATGCTCCAGAAGGAAACACAATGCATTAAAAGCCAGGGGTGAAAACTTTTGAACAGAACTATGATGTGTAATTTTTTCTTATTTTGCCTAAATATCTTTTTTTGTTTGTTTGTTTGTTTAATTTAGTACTGCCCTTCAGAAGCAGCAGAAGATAGTTGCATGTTTCCCATAAGACAAAATAATTTACTCTGATTTCAATTATTCTGAAGTTTTCACCCCCTTGGCCCTTAATGCATCATGTTTCCTTCTGTAACAGTTGCATGAGTCCCTCAGTGTCCTCAGTGTGAAAAGATGGATCTCAAAATCATATAGTCATTGTTGAAAAGGGTTCAAATACACAGAATTTGTGGGACCTGAAGGATTTTTCTGAAGAACAGCAGGCAGTTTAACTGTTCAGGACAAACAAGGGACAACTATAACAAAACAAAACAAAAACAGCTGTGGACAATCAGGTAACAACACAGTGTTAAGAATGAAGTGTGTGTGTGTGTGTGTGTGTGTGTGTGTGTGTGTGTAAACTTGAATGGGGTCATTTGTATAAATTCAACTCAATTTTCTTTTGTGGATGTCTTTTATGTGAAATATCTTACTCAGGTCAGTACTAAATAAAAAAATAAGATGCATTTTGTATGTTCCCTCTTATTTTGGTAAAATAATTAACATTTTGCAGATTCTGCAAGCTTTTTTCAAAAGTTAAATTCAAAAGTTGAATGTTTCACTCTAATCAGTGGTGGAGAACAGCGCTGACTGCTAAAGTTACAGCCATGCACAGGTGATGTAGGCTACTCACATACAGAAAGCAAAAAATATAGACATGAGAAAATCAATATGCTGCGTAAAGGAAGACTTTGTTAGCAGAGAAGTGAGTTACAGGTATGTCTGTACATCTGTGATTCAGCTCTTCCTGTCTGTCCAACAGAATTTTATCTTTGACTTTGAATGTCCTTGCTAAAGTCTGTGTAAATGAGCAGCATGTGTTTGTGTGTGTGATTTATTCTGCGGGCATTGTGTGTATGTGTGTGTGTGTGTAAATGTGTGCTGTGGGCGTTGCTGAGGCACTGATCCATGCAAAACCACACTGGCACAACACTACCCTTTATGTCAACCCCAGGCCTATGGCTCTGGCTCTCTTCTGCTTTGATTGCATTCAACATTACATTAACACAAAAATATTTGGTCAAAGTTTGTTCATCATCTAACTTGCAGATACTTATTTACTAATTTCCTAGAGAGCCCATTCCAATTATTTCACATTTGATTACATAAAAAAATTACACACACTGGTATTTATATCATAATCGGAACATTCCATAGGCATAATGCTTTTTTTCTACTGTACAAACAATATATTCTATCCCCTACCCCCAAACCAATTCCTTACACAAAACTTTCTGCACTTTCTGTATTATTTATAAGCTTGTGTGTTTTTAATATATATTCAGCGCCATAATGTACTTGTTATGCTCTAATTGTTCATAACATCACTAATGGTTGTCACCCTGAGGCCTTCACAAGGCTCTTTGTATAGTCAAGTCAGAAAAAAACTGAGCAACTGACCTCCTGGAAATCCATGTGCAGAGTGAAAACACAATGGCCAAGTAAGACGAACTGTAAACATAATAGACTTTTGACTTTTATAATAACAGGCGTCATTTATTTGGTTCCTTCTCAATTTATAGGACAAGAATTATAACCTGGAACAAACCAAAGAGTGTTTAAACAAGGCAAATAAAAACTAATTAAATAGGGGAAACTGACAACGCTTAACACGAACGGAAAGAAAGACGGTGTGGCGCCATCTTGTGGCTGACGCTAAAAACTATCAAAAATCAATCTGAGGAAACGCCACATTTTGAAATATAGAAGAGCGTAACTTAACTTTTTCTTTTTTTGTTATGTCCACATGTAAACCTAAGACTGTAGTCCTTCTCCCACACAGTATCATAACAGTAAGTATCCACTGTAGCAACTATAAGGATAAAAAGACATCAAATACAGTGCATAATTGTTTATTTTTTATTATTTTTTTATTTTTTTAAACGACACATTCTAGATGTATTACACAGACTTTCATGTGGTAATGTAGAAAAGGTCAGACGTTTGTTTTGTGAGAAACACATTTGAGTGCTATAAATCTGCAACCAGTCTAAATGAAGGCTTACAGATTTTGGAGTGTGTTCTGTTTCTCCTCATTTGTAAGTCACTTAGGATAAAAAGCATCTGTTAAATGAATATATGTAAATGTTCAAGCAATCTGAAAGCGACGGCCTGAGAAGACTAGAGCTCAGTTAAGAGCTTCAGGTGCATTTAGAGAAATATTGCACAGTAATGTCAACACTAGCTAATAAACAGAGAGCAGCACAGTCCTGACCCCAGAGATGGAGACCAGAATAAGCAATAAAAATTGTTAAAAATAAAGCATTTAACACACATTCACACACACAGCTTTCTCAGATAAAACCAAACAAAACAAAACTCTTACATGACAGAAAAGTAAACACTACAATTTAAAACTATGTTTTGAGTACATACAGCTATATTATAAGGAACAGAGGTTCCTAACTGTCTTTTGACATTCACAACCAAACACAAAAGCAGCTACTGGTCCCAAAATCCATGAACAACCAAGATGGATAATCAGCATAATCCCTCAGATTCTAGATTTCCAAATAGTTGTATCTTGGCCACATATTGTCCTATCATAACAAATCATACATCGACGGAAAGCTTATTTATTACTTTCAGAGGATGGATAAATCTCAATTAAAAGAAAAAATTACCCTTATGACTGGTTTTGTGGTCCAGGGTCATATTTAAATAATGTAAAGTAGTAATGGCCTTTTACAGTGTCTCCATGACATGCAAGTAACTGGTACACAAGCAGGGCCGGCCCAGGCTCTGTTGGTGCCTTAGGCGAGATTTTAGATTTCCGCCCCCCCAACAAAATTCAGAAAATGCAGATTTTTCAAAATGTATTTTATTATTATTTTATTCTAACATTATTTTAATCACTACAGTGCAGGATATAAATACTAATTTTATATTAGTATTAACAACAAATGCAAATGTAAAATGTAAAGTCGGGAATGAATTTCGAGGGGGAACGGCGTTTCACGCAACTGATCGGAGACTTCACTTTAGCCAACAGAAATGCTTCTCTATTGGTGAGCCTCAGGTTGTGAAAACAGACTGCAGTTTTGTCATTCATTGTAACAAAGAAGTATAGAGACAATGTAAATAATAGATTCAGTAGCCTCAAATTAAAATGGAAGTTTGTGAGATCACGAAGATGAGTTGTAGTTTTTTAAAGGGAGTTTGCAAATGTGAAATTGAATTTATGCAACAGCATTATTAATTTTAGATTTTATACAAAAGTTAACATAAGGACTTACTTATTTCAGGAACATTTCTGTTTCATTTTTGAATGAATCTTCATTTTTCATAAAATTGATCATACATGAAAAATGATCATACATAAAATACAGTGCAATCAGTTCGGAGTACATAAACGATTCAAGAAAATGGCTTGCTTTTTATTTTAAAAAAAGTGTATAATTCTAAATGTATAGTTTTAAAAATGTTTTTAAATGTGAATCTAAAATTAAATCTAAATGTTTAACAATAACTGATCATTCACATTTTTATAAATTATTCTTTAATTTCACTAATTAATCTTTTTTATTGTTTTATTTTATTTTAAACACAAGGGGTCATTAATGATGTTTACATTAGGCCTATAGCATGTGCAAATTCACACACATAGTTTCTTTAATTTGGCCAGAATTGCAGGTGTCTATCTTAATATCCAATAATAGCAAAGATAAAATATCAAATAAGCTTAAGGTATTATAGATTTTAAAAAGATTTTTAATTAAATACCATCTGAAAGGTCATTACCGTTTATTATTAAAATAATAAAAGGTAAGGCTTGATTCAATTTGAGCACTACGATGAACGATCAGTATTAAAATTGTTTACTGTCAGTAATTATTTTTCTTATGCCTATTTTGCCTATGCCACGGGCCGGCCCTTTACACAAGTACTCACTGTAGACAGAAAAAATCGGACACAGTGACCGCTACAGTCTTTTGACTGAGTTTAAATGGCGTTAGTCGTCTAAGTCTAGGCCAGGGAAATGGCTGCTCATGTCCTCAGTAAAGTCGAATGCTTTCACCTGGAACTCAACATCCTTCCAATACTTTGGAGTGGTTTTGCCTTCTGGAGTCGTCAAGGCAAAGCTTTTTATTTTCAAGCAGGGGAGTATTACCACCTTCTTGAACTTAATCTCCATTCCCCAGTCCTGAGAAATAGAGAGATGGAGGGATGAAGAAAAGTAGGTCAGTCTTAAAGACGTGTTCCTGTGTTTAGTTGGATAAATAACATGTGATCTATTCCTCTTTTTCTCTTTTTTTTTTTTTTGAAGTGCAAACTAACACAACCTGTACCTTTCCACATTTCTTGCAGTTGATAACCCGTCCAGGCTCCCAATCTTCAAAGCTCCTCTCCAGACAGACCTGCCCACCTGCTCTATAATGCTTCCTATCAAATACACAGTATGGACATGTTTGTTTTGGATCATGGTAGGGTTCATTGAGTTTTTATTTTGAGCCAGGGCATTTTTAAATATAACTGCGACTGTATTCATCTGAAAGAAGAAAGTCATATACACCTAGGATGGCTTGAGGCTGAGTATATCATGGGGAAATTTTCAATTTTGGGTGAACTATACTACTTTTGAATGGTAGTGTACTATATTTGTTTACACACTCTGCACTTGTTTCAGAATTCTGTGATATTGACTGTGATGTACTCATGAACAACTCACTTAAACTCAGTGTTGATGTTGACATGGTGTGCATTTTCTATTGTTCTGAAATCTTCTCCACTGCAGACAGGCGTGAAGCATTCTCTGCATTGAAACTGAACCTGACCAGGACTATAGCGCTGCTTCTTTGCTTCCTTTTTCTTCTCCGTCTGGATTCGAATCATAACAGCAGTTTGTTGGAGCTTAGATATCTGATAGGAATAAAGAGACAGAAATAAGACCTTAAGGTAAAATGTGTTGAAAGTTTTTAGGAATGTGAAATCTGAATACTTTTTTTCTATTATTTGACATGAATTGCAAACCTGTAGTCTAAAGTCCCTGGGACTCATTTGCTGCACTTGGTCAATGGCTTTTGCAGTCAGACCTTTGAGATACTCATTGATATGTTCCCTGCGTAGTTCACGCCCACCTTCTTCAGCCACCACTGAGTAGACGCTGTTCATAGCTCGAGCCCGCCCACTGGCCTGCTCCTGAGCAATCTCATTGGTCAACAGCCCGTAACGTACAACTAGGTTGCATTCTGGAATATCAAGTCCTTCCTCGGCTACACTGGTGGAGATGAGGAGATTGAGGATTCCATTTCTAAATTCTCTTATGGTGTCCTTCTGTCCATTCTAAGAACAAATACAAAAAAGAAGAAAGAAGTAAGAAGTAGAGGAAGTTATTGCCAGATCAGTGGTTTGCAGTGGTGTTCTGAAATGAGGAAATAAGGAATTGTTCTCTCTTTACAATTAACAAAGCTAATACTAGCTTGCTTGCTCCCCGCCCCCCCCAATCTATTTTCTTTTATTTATTATGTACTTTAAAAATCCTTGCTACATGTACTGCGTTAGGCTATATGAGACGTCATAGCACTTGCATGTTTTTGTTGCTCTTTTGTTGATTTCGATTGCTTCCACTGTTCTCCTTTGTAAGTCGCTTTGGATAAAAGCGTCTGCTAAATGTCTAAATGTAAATGTTTTTTTTTCTTTTAATCAAAATGTAAGTTCATATACCAGTCACATTTTCTTGGTTTCAATTCCATTTTATATGTTTACATTTACAATGTAATCAATATTACTTATTAAAGCCAAGTATGAATCTCATCAAGTCAGTATTTTTGAGCATTTTACATTTACTACAATAATAACTCATGTCAGTAACAATTTAAAAAGTGGAGCAATTCCAATAGGGCCCTCACACCATCGGTGCTCAGGCCCTAACTATATATTTTATTGGTGAACTTATGTTCAGCTATTCTTTTTAACATTTAACTATTTTTTTTTTCATCAGAGCTTGGTAAATATTACCAAGCTCAGAGTTTTTCTTGTGTGAAAATACCTGGGTCATGTGATTTGCACCTGTACCCGCTCCAGTGAGAATGCCAGCTCTGATGTTGACCCTCTGCAGCTCGGGGTTGGTGTTCACCCAGTCAAACAGACAGTGGGTGCCCCTGCGGGTCTTTGAGAAGAGAATACCACGAGAGTTTTTGTTAAGAAACTCATCCAGCAATGTGCGTTGCAACCGGGCCAGTTTGGGGTTTTCGTAAAGTGCATTCGATGCCAGCTGTTTAAGCTCCACACGGTTCTCTGAGAAACAGATAAGCCACTAATTATTTTCATATTATGGTCAATAACCAATACATTCTATTACAATGATATACCATTTAGTCTAAATAAACTGAAATACAAAAACCTTAAATCTAAAGGTAGTCTAAATGTAAGCCTTTCACTGTATGGGAAAACATCATATACAAATTTCTCCCTCTGTGTTTTTATTATTTGAGTGTGTGTGAAAATATAACTCATACAGGTTTGTAACAACACTGAGGTCAGTAAATGATTTTTAAGGGGTTAACTGTCCCTTTAGATGCATCACAATAGTCAACAGCACAGTAAGGAATACACACCATCAAAAAGTCCCTGGAGAAATATGTCAGTTCCATCCAGAATTCTGGTTTTCTTTGAATTGTAGAACTCGACCAGAACCTGCAACGCGTCCACCATGCGAATTGTGTCATTAATGAGAAGAGCGTCGTTGTATTGCCGCAGGTGCAAAGCACACTGAGCAATCAGTCTGTTCTCTTTCCTTACACCTGACACACAAACACACCATCAAATCAAATCCTTTTTTTTTTGCAAGGGATTGAGAATGTTGAGAAACTCAAAGTTGGAGTGACAATAACCTTCTTTCTCTAGTTCCACCACATCAGCTTCATATTCCTGGGTGCCCATCTCTCGCAGGCTGCGACTCACCGTTGGCGGCATAAACTCATGAATCATCAGCATCATTGCCTTCAAGTGGTCGCCCAATGGATCCTGTTGCACACAAACAAACATAAACACTCATTGGTCTTGAATGTTTAAGCAGTTGTACAGTAGAATCACATCTCAATCTGAAAGCACTCAGAGTAAAGTACCTGATCTCTTTTTACAACAATGTCATATTGCTTTTTGGGTGTGGGAACGACTTTCTTCAGCATTGGTGTGAAATTCTTGGTGGACACAATTACTGAATCTAGATTGGCACAGATCTGAGAATTAGAGAGAGAGAAAAAAATTGTATTAGTTCACAGCACAAAATAAATTAGTTTTCAAATGATTTGATGCTTGTGTTTGTATTAAAGGGACAGTTCACCCCAAAATGTAAATTCTGTCATTAATTAGTCACACTCTCATAGATTTGTAAATTCACAGTTGAACCACTGATGTCGCATGGATTATTCATTGATGTCCTCACTACCTTTCTGGGCCTTGGTCTTTGTAGTTGCGTTGCTGTCTATGCAGGGTCAGAAAGCTCTTGGATTTTATCAAAAATATCTGTTTGTATTCTAAAGATGAATAAGGGTCTTACAGGTTTGGAACGACATAAGGGTGAGTAATTAATGACAGAATATTCTTTAATGTCTATTATGGGTCATATATCTGATAAATTTTAGCTGTAAATGTGGAAAACGTGACTTGAATTGAACGCCTTGGATATATATATATTTTTTTAAAAAGCGTCATTAACCATTCCTAATGTGTAGATTTAAACACACCTGCAGGACATGTTCAACAGCTTTTTCCAGTGTCTTACTTCCTCCTGTACCAGGTGATGCTGTGAGGCCCAAAATCTGAGGCAGATTCCCTTCTTTTCTCACTTTCTTTTCAACATAGCGGCCCATAATCTTATTATAGACGCTCTCCTTTTGTGCATGGTGACATTCGTCTATTACCAGCAGGGTGAAGTCTGAATAGAGACAAACGAAGGGTACTGTTGAAACTGCATATTAGTACATCATGTCTTCCACCCAAAACTTTTCAAATCAACTACATGAAGTAGTCAGTGAATAAAAGTGCTTAAAAGGATAGTTCACCCAAAAAGAAAAAAATAATGTCATTATGTCTCACCCTCATGTCGTTCCAAACCCATAAGATCTTCATACCGTTCATCTTTTGGAACACAAATTATTTTTTTTGAAATCCGAAAGCTTTCTGATCCTGCATAAACAGCAATGCAACTGACATGTTCAAGGCCCAGAAAGGTGGTAAGGACATCAATAAATTAGTCCATGCATCAAAGACACAGAAGAGAATAAATTGTTGAATAAAGTTGTTATTTTTTGTTTTCTTTGCACACAAAATTAGTTCTCATAGCTTCATAACATTTCAGTTGAACCACTGATGTCACATGGACTATTTTATCGATGTCCTTACTATCTTTTTAGTCCTTGAAAGTGTTGCTGTCTATGCAGGGCCAGTAAGCAGGGCCAGTAATTTGTGTTCTGAAGATGAACGTAGGATTTATGGGTTTGAGACGATATGAGGGTGAGTAATAATCCCATTAACCTTAAATATTGTTTTCCTTTTCTGTAAGGTTTTCAACAAAATGTTTCCAATCATGATTTGTGTGATTTCTTAATTTTTCAGCAATTAACAATCAACATCAAAATTAAAATACAAAATATGTATGTACAACAAATATTTATAATAATATTTCAAATGAGTTGTTCTTCTAATACTTGGAAAATGGCAATCAAAGTGTACTGTAATCATGGAAAAAGTCAAGTTTTCATTTATGCGGTATGTGTAAAACTGTTGTAAGGCATTATGTATCATAGTGTGTCATGCAGAATCATCTGCTACCAGTGAGCTCCACGTGTTTTTCTTCCTCCGTGTTGATCAGGGCGTTCTCCAAGATCTGAGCTGTGCAGATGACCAGGTCTGAGTCCTTGACTAGAATCCCAAACAAATCTTTTTGATCACTGTCCCCACTGATAGCTGTTACCTTGTATTTACTCCCAAGAAAAGGGCTGAATTCTTTTGTATAGTGCTGGTCTACCAGATGCACCTGAGAACAATGGATATTTAAACTCTACGTAAATTTAAAGACAACGAGAGTAATAAAAAAGTAAAAAGGCTTATGCACAGTACCAGAGAGATAAAGTACTAATCTGGCTTCACCTTGTTGACGAGCACTGCCACTTTGGCATTGGCTGTGGTCTCCAGGTGGTTTTTAGTGACGTAAACCGCAGCACGGGTTTTGCCTCCACCGGTGGGAAGCCAGATGATGCTGTTCTGCCTTCTGAGTGCTGCCTGCACCACCTCCTCCTGGTATGGTCTAAGATTTAACTCCATCTACACACAAACAGTCAGCATAACAATGAAAATGGTTTGACTAAAATGACTGACACATTTCCTGAAGCTTCAGGCACAGTAATGCATTTGATTAGTTAAAGCACTTTCAAAAAAGGTAATCATACATTCAGATCATTACAGATTAACCAGTGTAATGAACAAATGTGATAATGAATAAACTGATCCAGTGCCAATCTGAAGATACAGTAAGAAACAGGTAGAATAAAAATGTCATAACTTTAAAAAAATTATTACAACATTTTAGGTAAAACAGGTAGTTTCACCATTAATCTCTGTTAAAGGGATAGTTTGGAATAGTCCCAAAATGGAAAATGAACAACTGGTGGTCTCATTTTTTTAAATTAATCTAATAATTAAACTTTTCCATTTTAAAAATATCAAAGCTACAACTGTGCTTATGGTTTTGTGCTGAATGACTATAAAGGACTATAATCTAAGATCAAATAACTAGATCTGAGCAGGTCAGTATTGTGTCAGTATGGTCACTCACCTGTGCTGCCATCACTGTAGTGGTGAGGGGTCTGTGTGTTACTGTGTCGTCTGGTCTTTAAAAACGTTCCTTTTATAAGCCTGCTGAGCAGAAAAACGAAACCGAAAACAGAGAAAGGGCCCGGCAGGAGGAGATGAATGACATACAACAAAATAGGGGCCAATTTCAACGACAGCATGCATCTGACTATAAGTATAAAAAATAAATGTAACTTTTTCATGAGTTTTTTTCCGGCGATTGTTATCAGAGATTTGTTTTTCTTTGATTGCCCCTTGGAACAGAGGTGATGAGAATGGAAACAGAATATAATTTGTAAATGTGGAGAGCAGAAGCTGGAATGAGGGCAGAAGAAAGTAATAGAGAGACCTTGAGTGGGCCCCATTTTACATTCAGTGGTGTTAGGAAATCAAAACTGAACGAACTGCCTTTGCCATTTGTCTGTTAGTCATGCTCTGAAAAAAACAAACACATTACGGAAACAGACAATATTCAAACAAATAAATAGTATATAAAAAAGATTTTGTCATGTATTCTGTATCTTAATTTCCTTAAATAATGTAATTAAATGCCTTTTTTTCAGGCTCTGATGTATAGGTTTCTATGTAAGTACTGGTACTTCTGATTGAGCTGAGGGTGGGATTTAAGCGAGTTTGAAGTATTTGATTGAGGTATAATGTGTGTCAAGAGCATTCATTGAGTATCATTATCTCATTTTTGACTGAGATGGCTGGTTTTGCATCTGAACTCTTCATATATATATATATATATATATATATATATATATATATATATATATACATATATTAGTTAGGCTGACTGAGACTTGTCATAGCACTTTTGTTGAAAAATATATATACATAAAAATATAGACATATATGTGAATATAATATTACACATACAGTGCTGCTTGAAAGTTTGTGGACCCTTTAGAATTTTCTACATTTTTGCATAAATATAACACAAAACATCCTCAGATTTTGTCCTGAAAGTCCTGAAGTTGACAAAGAGAACCCAGTCAAACAAAGGAGAGCATTAACCTTGTTCTTCTTTAAACATTTTCTGCTATAATGATTCAGATCTCAGACAGAAGTCCTGTCATTTTTCTTTAGAATTTGCTGGTATAATTCAGAATTCGTTGTTCCATCAATGATGGCAGGCTGTCCTGGCCAAGATGCACCAAAGCAGGCCCAATTCGTGAGCTTTCACGACTGTGAAAGAAAATCTGATTACCTTTTTGGTCATATTTATGCAGAAATCTAGAAAATTCTAAAGGGTTCACAAACTTTTAGGCAGTACTGCGTGTATGTGCGCATATATATATATATATATATATATATATATACACAGTTGTGCTCAAAAGTTTACACACCCCTTGTAGAATATGGAAAATGTTAATTCTTTCAGCAAAATAAGAGTGATCATACAAAATGTATGTTATTTTTTATTTAGTCCTGACCTGAATAAGATATTTCACATAAAAGATGTTTACATATAGTCCACAAGAGAAAATAATAGTTAAAAATATCCCCATTCAAAAGTTTACATACCCTTGATTCTTAATACTGTGTTGTTACCTGAATGAGCCACAGCTGTTTTTTTTTTGTTTAGTGATATTTGTTCATGAGTCTCGTTTGTCCTGAACAGTTAAACTGCCCGCTGTTCTTCAGAAAAATCCTTCAGCTCCCAGAGTTTTTTTGATTTTCCCTTTCCAACAATGACTGCATGATTTTGAGATCCATCTTTTCACACTGAGGACAACTGAGGGACTCATATGCAACTATTACAGGAGGTTCAAATGCTCACTGATGCTTTAGAAGGGGAAAAAAACATGCATTAGCCGGGGGTGAAAACTTTTGAACAGAATGGTAATGTGTACATTTTGCTCATTTTGTCTAAATATCATATTTTTTTTATTTAGTTTTCCCCATTAGAAGCTACAGAATATACTTGCATGTTTCCAAGAAGACAAAATAAGTAAAATTTACCCCAAAACTTCAAATTTCAAAAGTTTTCACCCCCCGCTGTAATGCATCATTTTTCCTTCTGGAGCATCAGTGATGGAGCATTGTTGGAAAGGGTTAAAATACACAAAAATGCTGGAAAACCAAAGAATTTGTGGGAGCTGAAGGATTTTTCTGAAGAACAGCAGGTAGTTTAATAATAATATTCAGATCTGGTGACTGTGCAGGCCATGGGAGATGTTCAACTTTACTTTCATGTTCATCAAAGCTCTCTGTCACCAGTCTTGCTGTGTGTATTAGTGCATTATCATCCTTATACATGGCACCACCTTTAGGGTACAATGTCTGAACCATTGGGTGAACATAGTCAACCTTCACACTTTGCTCTTACTGGTGGAATGTGCAATAAGTGAAGACTGGCCACCAGGCTGCACAAATGTAGCCATGAAACCCCCAACACAATATTGGCCAGTGTTTCAGTTTCATTGTCCAACCCCTGTAGATATATATATATATATATATATATATATATATAGTAAAAACGTTTTGTTATATATGCCATCTCATTACTAATTATGCAATTGTGATTCTAAAATCTCTGAAATTGCATGCATCTGAAATGTAATACTCAAATCTACAAAACTTCTCAGCAGCAGACTTAAAAAACGGTTTATTTTCAAAAAACAAAACAATTATAGTACAAAGAACCATTGCAATTTACATGCATCTTCTATATGTAACCATGGCCAACCGCTTTCCATCATACTCATCTGTCCTCTTCATGAGAGGTTTATCAGTGTCTCACAGTAAAACCAATAATAAAGAACCCTGATAATACATCAACATTGCAGCAGTTCAAAGTCATGATTCAAGTAGATGCCCATTACAAGAGACTGAAAAAGAAACCAGCTGTCCTGCTCCATGTGTGTGAACAGCGAACTAGCAAAGAACATGCGCCATCAGAGAAAACACATACGTATTTGGAAACACAGGTATGTGCTATTGTCCTTTCTGAGCATTTAGGTAGTACAAGACACACGTGTTTTGCAGTCATGACTGAAATGGAAATAGTTGCTCCTGGTCCCAAATGGGTGTAAAAAGCAGGTTGGAAAAACGGTGTACGGTTACGCCCGGGGTCATGACACACTGAAAGCTTTTGAAGATGACAAATATTGGTTTGCAAACAGAGATAAACACTTCACGACGACACTGACAAAGCCGGTGGACAGCAGTAATTTCCCTGGAGAAAACACTGACTATTGTTACTTGAAGTGATCTGTCAAGGAATGAGCCATCTTTTCTTCAAGAAAAACCAATGATTGAACTCAACTCCAAACAAAAACAAAGTTTTCCCTCATATTTTCAGATTTATACTGAATAGGCACATCCTATATATGACTAACCGGCTGTTTCAAACAGCTTTGGCAGAGAATGGTGGCATCGTCACCAGAGGCCAAACATTGTCCGTCTTTGGCTGCAGCATCTCGGTTCAGGAAATTTCGCAGGATAAGACTTTATGTTACACAACCGAATGTTTGTGTACAGTGTTGAGCAACAGCTTGCACTGTTTGTGAGTCATTTGTTTACTGGCGCATGAGAAAGAAAAACAGAACTGCTAATAGTGATCGGTCTAAGCTAACGCCCACATTCAACACTTTCACTTTTCATTTTCCCCTAATGCACTGGCACAGCAGAGTCATACACACAAATATAACCTTGAGTTTTATAACTATACTGTATAAGGAAGAAAAAAAGTAACAGAAAGCAGCAACTTTTGACAAGTTTGGATGTCGTTCATCCAAATTAAACGTGTATGTGTTTGAGATCACACTCTCTATAGTATCTAACTGGTCCCTTGTCCTAGACTAGATGCCCGTTACTTGTCAATGAGCCCGGCCTCTTTCAGTTTGAAGTAGAAAAACTTCTCCAGAGTGTTGGCACACTTGCAGTACTCGCTGTCCGGAGGGTTGTACTCTCTGCAGTTTGTGATCACTCTCTGCAGGTCGGCGATGAACAGCTTTTTTGTCACATAATAGCGGTTCTTCAGACGTTCCGTCATAGTTTTTAAGTCTGAGGAGGAGGAGAGGTTTGTTAAATTGGATGCAATTTGCGGTTTTTCAAAGTGTATAGACTTTTACTGATTAATATTGGTAGTCTTGCTCCTTCGGCTAATTCAATAGCAGCTCTTTAGAATAGTTAAATATCATTATTGTAAGCACAGATTGTATTAGTACCCACCAATGGGGAAGCGGATGACTTCATAATAGTCAGGAGCTTCAGATTTCTTCACTGGCTCCATGAAAGGCCAGGCATCTGGATGTGTCTGTTCACACACACAGATGAGAGGGTGAGAATAAACCTGAGTATTCAATGGTTAATGTGCTGAAATCAATGCGTGGCTTACCTTAATCTGTGCGAGTAGATTCTTTAGCATGTTGTAGAGGAGATCTGGATCTTTCAGCTCTTTACTGGAGAGATAAAATAAGAAAAAATGATGAATACACATATGATGTAAAAATAATCATTTAACAAAAGCAAGTAAAAATTGCTTTCTGCAAGTAAAATAGTTACAGTCTCTCACAGAAGTGAGTACACCCCTCAATTTTTTTAAATATTTGATTATATCTTTTCATGTGACAGCACTGAAGAAATGACACTTTGCTACAATGTAAAGTAGTGAGTGTACAGCTTGTATAACAGTGTAAATTTGAAAAGATACAATAAATGATGAGATATAATAAAATATTTACAAAAATGTGAGGAGTGAGTGTACAGCTTGTATAACAGTGTAAATTCGCTGTCCCCTCAAAATAACCCAACACACAGCCATTAATGTGGTGTAATTGGTCAAAAGTGAGTACACCCCTAAGTGAAAATACAGTAAATACAGTTTTCATTCCAATTAAAAATACTGAATTACTGTTAAATTATCTTAACTGTCATTAGCCAAAAAAAAAGGTATACAGCTACACAACTGTTTAAAAGTTTAAGGTCATTAAGGTTTTTTTTTTTTAATGTTAAGATGTTTATTATGCTCATGAAGGCTGCAAAAATAAAGTTAAAATGTAATTTAATACAATTTAAAAATTCTATTGCAATGCATTTTAACATGTAAGATTATTTTATTTGTCTTTTTTAAAGAAGTCTTTTATGCTCGTCAAAGCTGCATTTATTTATTTTAAAATACAAAAAAACAAACAAACAAAAAAACAATACTGTGAAATATTATGTCAATTTAAAATACCGTTTTTCTATTTTAATGTAATTTAAAATTTAATTTATTCCTTTGATGCAAAGCTGAATTTTTAGCATCATTACTCCAGTATTCAGTGTCACATGACCCTTTTGAAATCACTCCAATATGCTGATTTCATCAGTTGTGCTGTTTAATACATGTATTTTTTTTTAACCTGTGATATTTTTTTCAGGATTTTTTGATGAATAAAAAGTTAAAAAGAACACTAAAGTTTGTTACAAAATATTTCTATTTTAAATAATTGCTGTTCTTTTTATTCATGTGAGAATCCTGACAAAAGGATCACAGGGTTCCAAAAAAATATTAAGCAGCACAACTGTTTCCAACATTGATAATAAATCAGCATATCAGAAAGATTTCTGAAGAATCATGTGACAATAAAGACTTAAATGTATTTAAAATACATTAAAACAGAAAACCATCTTTTTAAAATCCACTAGTAGTTCACAATATTATTTTTTTCTGTATTTTTGATCAAATAAATGCAGCCTTGATGTGCAGAAGAGACTTTTTAAAAACACATTCACATTAAAAACAAATCCAAACTTTTGAACGGTAGTGTAATTCATTCTTCAGTGTCACATGATCCTTCAGAAGATGCTGATTTGCTTCTCAAGAATCATTACTTTTTTTGTTCAATGTTAAAAACATTTGTGCTGCTGAGTATTTTGATGGTGATGCATTTCTTCAGGATTATTTGATGAATAGTTCAAAAGAACATTTATTTTAAATACTAAAGGCATTTCTAATATTATAAAACATCTGTTTAATGCACTCTTGTTGAATAAAAGTATTAATTTCTTAAAATAAATCTTACTGAGCCCAAACTTTTAAAGTGTACACATGGTATCACTAAAATCGTCAGCATGATGCAGTTCCTTTATGATCTAATACAGACACACAGATGGTCTAAGATTTCAGAATAAATATGCATAAATTCTCCTCTGACCTTTTCTCCTTGGCACTAGGTTTCCAACCAGTCTCTCCTCAAGAAAAAAAAAAGTATTTGAGAATGGAAAAATGTAGTATGAGCATCATACCTCCTATTAAGACAGTAGTACACACTTACTGATGCCGGGAATACTCTCCACAGGTATCTGCCGGACACCCTCTTTAAAGCAGGTGAGACCTGGATACACTTTCCTTATCTGATTCTGTTTCCTCTCGATCAGTTTCTTGATGATCTACAGCAGACAACAACAAACCTATAGTCATATAACAAAGTGTGGCTGCCTTGCCTTTCTGACAAAAAGTTAATGTGTAGAGCCATTTAAAATAAATAAATAAATAAATAAAACAATCACCCTCCAAAAATATTATGTAACCCTGGACCACAAAACCAGTCATAAGTAGCACAGGTACATTTGTAGCAATAGTCAACAATACATTGTATGTTTCTTTTGTGCCCAAAATCATTAGTATATTAAGTAAAGATTATGTTCCATGAATATATTTAGTACATTTCCTACCATAAATATATCAAAACTTAATTTCTGATTAGTAATATGCATTGCTAAGAACTTTATTTGGACAACTTTAAAGGTGATTTTCTCAATATTTAGATTTTTTTTGCACCCTCAGATTCCAGATTTTCAAATAGTTGTATCTCGGCCAAATATTCCTATCCTAACAACCCATACATCAATGGAAAGCTTATATATTCTGCTTTCAGATTATGTATACATCAAATTTATTAAAAAAATAAGAAAATTCAACTTTGCATCATGTACGTCTGGTTTTGTGGTCCAAGGTCACATATACACCAATACACAACGTAATACCACTTGATAAACCAACACAATGTAATTCCTCTCCAGCAGCAGGGTAGATCTGTGCACTCTCACCTCTTTTTGCCTCTTTATGATGTGTGAAAGTTCGGTGTAGGGTATTCTGGGATTAAGCTCACACTCCATTAGCGTGGCTCCCTCATAGTCTTTGATGTAACCAAGGTATCGGCTCTTCGGCACTTTGATGTCTTTGGAGAAGCCCTACCGACAGAACGAGAGTTCAACAGGTGAAGTTGTGCAGTGGAAAAACAGAAAATGAAAAATGGAAAATGAGTGTCTGGAGCTGTACCTGTTTCTTGAAGTAGCCGATGGCATATTCGTCAGCATAAGTGAGGAAGTACAGAATGCCGTGTTTGATGTGGTACTCCTTAAGATGATTCATCAGGTGTGTGCCGTAGCCCTAAACATGCACAAACACACAAAATTATCACTAAATCATGTCAAAGACATCAATTCACACATGCCATGCCACATAATGAAATGGCCGTTTATATACATATTAATTTCTTTCCTTCTTCAGTCAAAAAGAAATTAAGGTTTTTAAGAAAAGCATTCCAGGATTTTTCTCCATATAGTAGACTTCAACAGGGACCAATGTTTGAAGTTTCAATGCAGCTTCAAAGGGCTCTACACGTTCCCAGCCGAGGAATAAGGATCATATCTAGCGAAACGATCAGTCATTTTCTAAGCAAATAAAAATGTATATAATTTTTAACCACAAATGCTCATCTTTCACTAGCTCTGCAATGTGCATCTATGACTTTACACATTACTTAATCACGTTGGAAAGGTCACGCGCGGTTAGCTCTTCATCTATGTACTTTGGTTCAAAAAGATAGGGTAGGCCAAAAAACTCCATCTCATTTTCTCCTCCAACTTCAAAATCATCCAATATTGTTGTTTTACCTTTTTTTTGTAAAGGGCGTTTGACTTTTTGCACGTTAGCTTTGTAAACACTGGGTTGGTACTTCTGCCTACGTCACACGTGACCTTTCCAACGTGATTATGTAATGCGTGAAGTCGAGCTAGTGCCAGACGAGCATTTGTGATTAAAAAGTACATACATTTTTATTGTTTTAAGAAAATGACGGACTGTTTTGCTAGATAAGACATTTATTCATCGGCTAGTAGCTCTTTGAAGCTACAATGAAACTGAAGTTTGGATAAGACAGACATGAACATCTTGGATGACATAGGGGTGAGCAAACTATCAGGAAATTTTAATTCTGGAGTAGACTAATCCTTTAAGTTATAAAAACTGTATGTTCTTCCCCCTTGGATATTTGCTAAGGCCCCCCTGGTTGAGAACCACTGTCTCTGAGTCATTTAGCTGCCATCTACTCCATCTCCATACCTTGACCTGCTCGTTTGAGGTGACCGCACAGAAGACGATCTCTGTGAATCCCTGAGTGGGGAACATCCTGAAGCAGATCCCTCCAATCACACGCCCATCTTTAATCAGGGCCAAAGTCTTGTGCTTCCTGAGGTCACACAGAAGACACAAGGTTAAAAGAGGTTGAGTGTGAGGTTAGCAAGACATAAAGGTTGAGGAAAGTTGTGGGCACTCTGGAAAAAGGAAGGGGGGTCGCTGCGGACTTACGGGTCAAACACAAGACGTGTGATGTACTCTTTGGGCATGCGGGGAAGTTGATGGGAGAAAACATTTTGCAGGCCCACGAGCCACATTAGAATCTTCTTATTGGACTTCTGAGAGAGAGAGTTACCAATGACATGGAACTCAATGATGCCTCTCCTCTCCTCCAGACGAGCTGTCTCGTCACGAGCTGCATTTGCCGACAACAGACTAGTCTGGGAAACCAACAAACAAATCACCATTCATGAGACTAGAAGATTATTTCTTTTACTCTTCAAATGTATAATCACAAAACAAATGATGTTCTAATTTAGAATGGAAGAACATCATGCTATATTTAAAGGGCTAGTTCACCCAAAAATGAAAATTCTGTCATTAATTATTCACCCTCATGTCGTTTAAAACCGTACAACCTTCGTTCATCTTTGGAACAGAAAATGTCTATACAGGGTCAGAAAGCTCTTGGATTTCATAAAAAATATCTTAATTTGTCTTCTGAAGATGAACAAAGGACTTACGGGTTTGGAACAACATGAGGGTGAGTAATTAATGACAATATTCATTTTTGAGTGAACTAGCCTCAGAAAATAATTTGGAGAAATTTAACATTAGATCATTTGCTTACCAGTGGGTCTTCTGCAGTAAATGGGTGCCATCAGAATTAAGGATCTATTGGTGAGCAAATGATGCACTGCTAAATTTCTCCAAATGCTTTCCAATGAAGAAACAAACTCTTCTACATCTTTGATGGACTGAGTAAATTTTTCATTTTTGAGTGAACTATATTTTAAAGCTATCTTAAGAGTGTGATGAACTCTGACCTCTGGGCCCAGCATGGCAGCAGGGTCTGTAATGGTCTTCATGACTTCATTGACCAGTTCCATGGGAATGTCACCCATAACTCGGATCCGCTTGGCATCCTCCAGAGTCAGTGCTTCAGGAAGCTTTCGCTTCTCTCCTGAGACACAATGTATCCCACAGTGACTGCCATGATCTTTGACCTTGTTCATAAATCTGATGCATATATAGAGAGTGCACAATAAATAAATCTACTTACCGGTTACTGGTTCAGAGGAAGCTACGTCCAAACCTGTAACACCCAGAGCAGAACCACTGCTCCCTTTACTGAGAGGAGAGCCAGACACAGAGACTGGACTTAGCACTAGGAGAGACAGAGAAAAGGGGTTTGAAGCAACATAGTCCAAAGCCAATGCTAGGTCTCTATGGTGGCAAACAAACTGGAAGATTAATTATTGTATTCTGTTTGCACTATTTTCAGTGTTTTTATGATGTTGAATATGTGCCATGAGAATTGTTTTATGACACTTTAACAACTGCATATTGATGCACAGAATAGCATCACTTCTCGTTTTCAAACAGACCATTCCAAAGACACTAAAGTGGATGCAGATCTTGTCAACGTACCGAATGTTTCCAGTATCAAATGTGTATACCCACTTGTCAGGGGATGGATGCCAGACTTTAAAAACATATAAAATGGTAAAAAAATCTGATTTATTGGAGCCTTAACATGGAATGCATTATGGTAGCAGTATACTTCAGGTTTTCTTCGTTATTTGCAAATCTTGATGTCTTTAGTAATGAATATAGCTTCATTTACTTAATTTATTAATTTTGTAACATTATAAATGTCTTTAAAGCATCCTTGCTAAATAAAAGTAAGAATTTCTATAATTTCCAAAAAAATATATATATATACTGACTCTAAGCTTTTGAATGGTATAGTGTATAATGTTACAAAAGCTTTTTATTTCAGATAAATACTGATCTTATACTGAAAATTTAGATTTGATCATAGGAATAAATTACATTTTAAAATAAATTCAAATAGAAAATAGTTACTTTGGATAGTAAAAAAATAGCTGTACTTTGGATCAAATAAATGCAGGCTTTGTGAGCAGGATAGGCTTCTTTAAAAACCTTTTTTTTTTTTTATTATTCCTTTTGACTGGTAGTGTATGTAATGCTGTTTTTTCCACATAAATTGGATTTTGAGTAACTTGTTACATTACAAAATTACTCTAAATCCTTATCCCTAATGACCACTTCAACACACACCTGTTTGATGCCCCAGCTGTGTCCCCTCTGAGGCTGGCATGGTGAAGTCTGCCTCCCAAATGGGGGAGTTCTCTCCATAGATTTCTTCCTCCAACATGGAAAGAAACCTAGTACACACAGAAACAAACTCAATTACACTATGTGAGAGTGATGGTGCTGTAGTGTGCATCAATAAGACTGTATTGGGTCTTACTTGGGAAAGTGTGTGAGGATCAGAGTGCGTTTCTCTGGTGGGAGTTTGTCTTTCTCCACTCTGAACTTCTCCAGTAACTGTCTGCGGGTAACAGTGAAGATAGACTTCAGCAGACTGCGTCCGAACACATGACAGGTCTCATACCGGGGCAAACTGTCATTACTCTGAGGAACGTGACAGTAACACAGCCACCTGAAACACACAAAAAAAAAAAAAAAATTCACAAAACTGTTATTGTATTGTTCATACACATATACAGCGGTGGCCAAAATGATTAGAACATTAGTATTTTCACCAGCTAACAAAATAGGTTTAAGTCAGCTGTTTTCCTCTTTTGCTGTAGTGTGTCAGTAGGAAATATCAGTTTACAGTTCCAAACATTCATTTTGCCATTAATTGTAATAATCCAGTGAGGTTTGCACAAGGAGTCTGAAAACAGAAAGTGCTCCACACAGAGATCTGATCTGGTCTGGAATTAAATGAAGAAACAACAAACTAAGACAGACTAAATCTAAAAGAGCTGTGGCAACATCTCTAAAATGTTTCAGGAAACCTACCTGCAAAGTTACCAAGTGCACCTAGGGGCAAAAGCTGCTTTAAACACAAAGAATGGTCACACCAAATGTTGATTACATTTAGTTCATAGAAGTTAATTGATAAAGAAAAACTATTAACAGCAATATTTTTTGACAGCATCTTCATTTTACAGCACTTTTACACAAGCGCCTAAAACTTTTAACAGGACTGTAGCTTTGCAGGTAGGATTCTTGAAGCATCTTGCAGACATTGCCACAGTTCTTTTGGATTTAGTCTGTCTCAGTTTGTTTTGTTTTTTCATGACATGAAAGACAGTCTGAATGATGATGAGATTTAATCTCTGTGTGAATCACTGGCTGTTGCCAGACTCGTTGTGCAAACAAAAATCTCACTGGATTATTACAATTAATGGCAAAATGAATGTTTGGTAATGTAAACTGATATTCCCTACTGACACACTACAGCAAAAGACAGAAATAACTGACTTAAAAACATTTTTTGTCCACTGTACTAATGAAACTAAATAAATTATAAGTAAACCTTGATGAAATATACACTACTATTCAAAAAGTTGGGGGTCGCTACGATATTTTAATGTTTTGGAAGAAATGTTTTATACTCATCAAGGCTGCATTTTGTATAATAAAATTACATTAAAAACAGAACTACTGTGAGTTATTACTACAATTTAAAATTAATGTTTTAAATTTTACAATTTTAAAGCTGAATTTATAAATTTTTTAATTGTCAAAATGTGTTTAAAATATATAATTTGAACTGTTTTCTGTTATTTTTATTAAATTCAAACTGTTAATTTTATTACAAAATTCACAAAAATATTCTAGACATATGATGTATCTTCAATCATGTTTTTTTTTCTGACAACTAGTTATACTGCAACTTATAGCACTTGTTACAGCATCTGTATGTATATAACCTACAAACACACACTTATTTACAATATAACACACAAACCTAGTATAATCAACTTTGTAGGCGGCCGCATCCTCTTTCTGGGCCCTTTGACGGAACTGAGATGGGGTCTCCAGCTTCCAGTAATTCAGACAGAGCAGAAACATCTTACTGAGCTCATACATGGTCTGCCTCTCTTTAGGAGCCAAATGACTGAACTTATACTGGACAAAGTTCAGCACCCCCTGAGACAGAGAGAGAAAGAGATCTTGAGTGCAGAACAATTAACACAACAATAATGACCTGCTTTAAACAACAAATGTCTCAGGCATTTTGTGACTGGCAGAAAGCTTTTTGCCACACACGTACTTGTTCTATGTTGGGTTTCTCAAAGGGAGGGCTACCGAGAGAGCCTTCCACCACTGGCTTCCCCATCTGCAGAATACACTTCCTCAGCAACTAAGAAAAGAATCAGTCACACAAACAACACAGGCAAAAACACGTTAGTAACTCATCTTGGGTGTGTTTGCACTTTGAAGGAAGCAGATCTCATCTGTCTGTTTACCTTGAACAAATAAAAGTAGACTTGCTTGGTGTCTGTGTCTTCTTCTTTGTGGACAGACATGAAGAGATTCTCCACATCCACCACCATCCCCAACAACCGGTTAATTTCCTCCTCAGACACATTCTCCAGGTGAGACACATGTTCCGCTAAAGACGGACACACAAGATAATGTTAACAACAATAAGATGTAAACTACACAGTTAACAAATGCTGGCCTGTATGTCCACAAAGGTTATGTTTACACTGCTTATCTCTGGTTTGCAAGTTGTCCATTTAGAGTGATCCTTGCTACACTTGACTTGCTTTCAGTTCGATTTTGTGCTTTTGCATAATTATTAATTAGAACAAGTGCATGGTTCACACTTTGCTGTTTAACCCTGCAAAAACCTTCAGGTATCAGTCAATTTAAGACAGAGTGCAACAATCCAAAAGAAAAATCTGTGATGATAAACTACATTACTCATGATTCTGACGAAATTTCCACCAATCAAAGAAATGACGCAGAGTCAATTTCCCTATGTCTTCAAATTACTTAAACATTTGTAACCATAATTTGCAATACATGTAAAATATGAAGAGTTCAGATGCAAAAGCCTCTAAATCCATCTGACGTCTTTCTTTAAAAAATGCATTTTTATCAGGCTCTGATGTATAGGCTTCTATCCAAGCACCAGTATTTCTGATTGGGCTGAGGCTGGGATTTTAGCGAGTTTGAGGTAAAAGTATTTGACAGATGTATGTGTCGAGAGCATTCACTCAGTATCATTATCTCGTTTTTGACCAAGATGGCTTTTAGATGGGTTTTGCATCTAAACTCTTCATATGTTCAACATCTTTAAAACAGTAGTTTTATATTTAACTGTCATTTTGAATTTGATTGTCTTTCACAACGCTCATTAAAGCTATGAACTACATAGCTGTGTCATTTCATTTGATTTTCAAATACTTTGTTTAAACCACATTTTGTAATGTTTAAGTTCACCTCGTAGCTGGTTGGTTTGGTTCATGGTTTAAAACCCTAAAAGTGGCTGGGCGCTGTTGCACAATATCATGCTGGACCAGCCGATTCGGATGATACCAAGTAGAGCCATGGGTCTGATATAAAGTGGCACAGGCATTCATCTTACCCAGAGAGTGTCCACAGCTTCGGCAGGCCTCCGTCAGACTGGCTGCCTGCTGCTGGAGCTCCATACGAGCTGCTGTCGGTGGATTGGGGTTTTTCCACCCATTGCATTTGCAAGCATCATTCGCCTGTGATAACAGAACACAGCTGTGATTTAAAAAAAAAACTGTTAACGAGGACCGTAAACATCAGGATCATCAGGTAAATGCTGTCAAAATGTTTTGATTTGTAATAATGCAGTGGTGACAACATGACCTAATACAATATGATATATTAAAAATATCAAACGTATGTTTTAAAAACCTGAATAAATAGACATATTTAACCACCATTACCTAATTTCACACTGTATATGCTTTTTAAAACCTATTAAGCTACCAATTTTAACATCATTTTTTACAAAAAACTCTGCATAGGTAGAGTTCACTGGAAAATGTGATTCATATTTCATTCTTTAGTCCATAGAGGTTTTCATAGTCGTGTGTTTTTATTTTCTAAACTTCTATCATCTTTAGGCTTTTATTGCTTCATTAAGATGAGTTTGTATTGTATTTGTACCAGGAAACAACGTGACTAGTTTTGCAGGCTGTTACTAAAGCAGTGGCACATGACAGGCCCGGGCACTCGCTCTATTGTTATGAGCCGAGCTCTCGGTTACCTTGCAAGAGGAAAACACTCCGAGTTTCTCCAGCTTTTTAGCTCGCGGAAACGAGCGGACTTGAGCTTTCTTCTGGCTGGACCACTGCTGCTGACTCAGGCCTGGTCGGGCCGGGTCGCTGCTCCCGGCTCCGGCATTCGGGTTGGATCCTGCCGGGCCGCCGGACTGCGTTTGCTGAAGCCGGGGCTGCGCGGAGGTCTGTGCCGCCGGGTCCGCCATATCAGCAGCCTCACTTCCCCTAGGATCACCGCGCTCACTTCCACCCTGAGCCGCTTCAATAAAGTTTTGTGATGATTTTCGATAGACGTTCTGACCACTGCACGGCGCATGCGCACTATAGGAGATTTTGCTGGGAGATGTAGTATTATAGGCAAAATACTACAAAAAAAAACAAGTTACATTGTTTTCCACTGGGGGGCATTAAACACTTCAGCTGCTTAGTTTTGTACTATATAACTTTAAACGAGTACATATTATTAATAAAACAGACGACAACACGTACATGTATCTAACGTACGTATATTTAGTAAAAAGAAAGAAAAAATAAGCTAAAAATGTATTTTGCTAAAACGTCAGTCAGCTAATGTGGTGAATAACATATGGTGAAAACATTAACGTTAGCTGACTGATGTTTTTAAAAAACTCCATAAGGCATTTGCTAAATGTAAATGTCTTTCTACACACTAGGAATGGACCTATTCCGTTTAAGTTATTCTGCGTTTACTAGCCTTGGCAGTCTGTTTCTAAATGATATCTTTTCAGTTTTCAACAGATAACACCTACTAAATGTTCTCTCTCGTTTTAATTCGTTTCTGATCTTCTGAATCTTAAAAAATGACCGTACCTATATATTTAACAAAATATAATTAAAATGTATTGTTAAAATATCACTGTAACACTTTACAATAAGGTTCCATTAGTTAACGAACAACAAAATGTATGTGCATTGTAACATTTCCCAATACGTTATTAAAATCGAAAGTTGTATCTATTAATGTTTTTCCATGGACCTGAGCAGTGTTGGGGGTAACGTGTTACAACGTGAGTTACGTAATCAGATTACTTATTTCAAAAAACTAGTAAAGTAACGCATTACTTTTGAATTTACAAGAAAATATCTGAGTCACTTTTTCAAATAAGTCCAGTTACTTTGTTTATCCATTTATTGACTGACAAGTCTCCTGTCCCCAGGTTGAGAGAAATCAGAAGTACACAAGCACTGTGTGCGCTGTAAACATGATGTTACTGTAGTTCTAGGCTAAATGTCAACATTAATTCATCTCACTCGCAAAAATAATGATTCGGTGATAAAGATTGAATAATCATCTAAATTAATTAAAACAGTGAAATGCAAACTCAGAATATGATGCAACCCTGCAATAATTAAAAAATTAAAAAATTAAATATGTTAAACACAAATGTAGTCACAACCTCTCGTTTCAGAATCTGCAAAATGTTATTTCACCAAAATAAGAGAGATCATACAAAATGCATGTTCTTGTTTATTTAGTACTGACCTAAATAGGATATTTCACATGAAAGATGTTCATGTAGTCCACAAGAGAAAATAATAGTTGAATTATAAAAAAAAAAATGACCTTGTTCAAAAGTTTACATCCCCTTGAATCTTAATACTGTGTTGTTACCTTTTTTAAGTGATAGTTGTTCATGAGTCCCTTGTTTGTCCTGAACAGTTCAACGGCCTGCTGTTCTTCAGAAAAAATCCTTCAGGTCTCTGAAATTTTTTAGATTTTTCATCATTTTTGTGTATTTGAACCCTTTCCAACAATGTATGATTTTAAGATCCATTTTTCACACTGAGGACAACTGAGGCACTCATATGAAACTATTATAGAAAGTTCAAATGCTCACTGATGCTCCAGATTTTTTTTCTGGAAATCAGAAGACAAAATAAGCTCTTAATGCATTGTTTCTCCTTCTAGAGCATCAGTGAGCGTTCTTCATTGTTGATGTTACTTAATGCATTACATATAGTTAACAAATGGGACCTTATTTGTGAAGTGTTACCATTGATGACAAAACTAATGTGCATTTATATCTACCAATCACAACCTACATGAACTGAAGTATCGATAACCTTTAGGAAGAACTCAGCTCATAAATAAATGCATAACAATTTTGAAACAGATGTACAAAAGTAAGAACACTACATGCTAATAAAACTCAAATCATACCGGTTACCTTAAAAGCTGTTTTATTGTACATAGACAGGGTCTCCTCGGAAGGCCTGCCATGTTAGGATCACATGACCAGCTGAATACTATTTGCCAAATCTTCATAAACAACCTGTTATTGGACACTTTCACTCATGGATGAATGGTTGATTTGATAAAACAGCATCAGTAATTCAAAACGACTGCGAGCACAACAAACAGAAAAGCACTGAATACACCATTACTTATAAAGCTTCCTCCACAGAATTATGAAGAGACTTTTAAATATTTAGTGCAATAATAATAATAATAATAATAATAATAATAAAAATCCTCCAAATCATCATCTATATTTAGAAATGACAACACAACAAACCGAAATGTATACCTTCCCCTCCTTTATTGGTAAAATTACAAGTTCTATTAGGTTTGTGTTTTTCCATTTATTTGTTTTTGTCCATCACCTCCCTCGTTCCTTAGACCCTGCTTGAGATGTCTGGGTCACCATTCACATTTGTTGTGCTAGGTCACATGTGATGCTGAAAATGCCAGTCGAAAGAGACGTCTTTCGACATAAAACAGGAGGGAACAATATTGAGAGAGAATTACATGTTGTCAGAGGACAAAGAAATACCCAGTGCACTCTAAGAGACCTTAAGTACAAAAACAAGTAAATTCTTACAAAGGTGCTGAAATGGCTAATGATTGGGGTCATATTCACAGGAAAATAAAGGAAAAAAAGATATAACGAGAGTACAAGAACAGCGACATTATCTTTTTCTCTCCCCCCCCTCGTAAATATTTGTGATTTTGGTCAGAGGAGGCTGATTTTGCCTTGTGTCATTTATATGTATTTTCTCCAAGTTTGATTTCAAAAACATCTCATTAATGCAAAGGAAAAAAAAAAACGACAACACATCGGAGTTATACCACCTGTTAATGCATTTAGATATACAAGTAGATATATGTAAATGATTAGAAAAGAAGTCTAGCCTATTAAATCATATACTGGTTTCATTTGTGCTGGAGTAGTGGACATCTGAGAGACTAATACGATAGAAATAATACAGGATCTACAGAACAGCCTGACAGAGATGGAAAATAGCCTGTTTTCTCATTCTCCGACCTTTTCTTTCTCCGACAAAGGAGGGATGTGATCAAGGAGAGCAGGAGAAAGATGAGGTGTAACTCAATACTGGCAGTATGCATCCACCAAAAGGGAGAGCGAGTTTGAATAGTGGCGTCGCCACTAAATTTTTCATTCAAACGAGCAAATGAGAGGATAAGGAAATACAAGGGAGAGACAACTTGTTTTTCCACCAGCAGCAGTCTGGAATTTCTTTTGTCTTAAGTGTGACTGGCTAGATCTGATCACATGTTTGTCTCCTTTTGCTTTGTCAAAACTCTATACAAGACAAATCGAATAGCTCGGAAATTCATAGACGCTTGTGTTTGTATCTGAATTGTGTATGTACTGTATTTGGGAGGAATAACTGGTCAAAACATTAACGTGTTGTTTTTACAAGGGTATCGACGGCCAGTTTCCAGTTCTGAAGCTGTGTGGTACAGTCTAACTGGCCATAGTTTAGAGCTGGGTCATAAGTGAATGGATCTCACACTATGGATTCAAACTGTGTTTGTGTGTCTGTATCAGTCCTTGGGTGCATCTGCCAGCTGATTGGTCCGATGATTAGTTGCCGCCTCCACAGCACTGGCCGCTTCTGCCCTGAGGTGCCGTCTCCTGTAAGTCGACCCCTCCTCTGGCCCGTCCGCCACTCCCTGCTCCACCCTGTGGCTCATTCTTCGGAAGCTTCTTGGCTAAAGAGAGAGATTGAGAAGGAGAATGTCTTCATTAACACACTAGACCTGAATTAAATCAGCAGCAGCATTTGAATGTTTAGGCGTCTGGTTGAGCATTTTTGTGGCAAGTGAAACTGGTGTCATGTTTCTTTGTTTTGCTCCAGGCTTGAAGAGAGTTAATAAGAGAGATGAGATCGTACCGATAGCCATGAAGATCTCGTTCACGTTCATGGCGGTCTTCGCAGACGTCTCCATGAAGAGTAGGCTGTTGTCGTCTGCGTATGCCTGTGCCTCCTAAAGAAAGCATGTGGACATGTTAAAACTTTGATTTAGTCTTTTAACCAGTGTTCATTTTGACAGCAAATTTAGCTTTAGTTTTAGTCATAGTCTTTTGACAAAAATGCCCTCTAGTTTTAGTCATATTTTAGTCATCTGAATTGTTTTTAGTTTTAGTCTAGTTTAAGTCGACTAAATATCATAAGATTTTAGTCGACTAAATCTACAGTAAATATAGTCGGCTAAAATGTAATGGGTTTAGTTACAGTGCAATGCATTTATTAAGCATTTCTCTAAAATTTCCAAATTCATTATATAGGTTGGATATTAAGGATATTTAACTGCAGTAATACACAACATGCCTTAATAATAAAATTAAATAAAATTCTCATGAACAACATGGTCTTCTTTTCAATGAAATATCAATGGTTATATAGGCCAATTATGCATTCTTTATAGTAACTTGTTTACCATATTCTTCATTCTTTCAAACAGACATGTTTATTTCTATAAATGAGTTTAGATTAATCTTTAGGGCTACGTAAGTGATTCAGTCAAGAGCAGTGAGTGGTTTTCTGTCTTTCTTTTGTTGCTTGATTAACATCAGTGACTCGGACAACAGCAACTAAATGTGGCTGCTGTCCCTTTAAAACCGAATGCAATGGATGCAATGTACTGATATACTTTTCCTACCGTTTATGCTCATTTAAGACGTAATCGGCTGTGTTCACGTGAATACTCATCAAAAATGGACAATTAAAGATCATTTTGTGTGTATTTCTCAGTTCATGCAACTCGAAAGAGTGTGAGACGTGCTTTCTGTGTGTCTGCTTCAGTGTCTGCTCTCAGAAAACAAGACCGAATTGAGTTCTCTCTTGCGTCGTCAAATTTATCCATGTCTGCATTTTTTTTTTTTTAAAGAATCTCTTTCCAAATCGTCCCTCCGAAACATTTTCGTCTCATTTTTATTTGTTGCTGAAAATGCCAGTAGATGTTTGTCATAGTTTTTGTTATTCAAAAAGAATTTTAGTTCGTTATCGTTTCGTTTTCGTCTGTGAAAAAATGCCATTGACGAAAATTATGATGAAAATTACTCATCAACGAAATGAACACTGCTTTTAACTAAAATGCCATTTAGTTTTAGTCATATTTTAGTCTAATTGAGTTATTGTGTCATATTTTAATCTGAATTGTGTTAGTTTTAGTCTAGTTTCAGTCAACTAAATATTCTAATGTACAGTAGATTTAGTCAGCTAAAATCGAATGGGTTTAGTTACAGTGTAATGCATTTGTTAAGCATTCCTCATTGTATAGGTTTATGTTAAGGTTTTATAATTATAGACAGATTTAACTGCTGTGACATGCAACATGCCTTTATATTAAGATGAAATGACTTCAATATGACTTCGTAAACCTCACATAAAGAAACAAGAACATGGTCTTCTTTTCAATAAAATACCAATGGTTATATACTGTAGGCTAATTATGCAGTTTACCATATTCTTCATTCTTTCAAGCACACATTTATTTACATAAACTTAGATTACTCTTTATTAGGGCTAATAAAGTGATTCAGTCAAGAGCAGCAAGTGATTTTCTGATGTCTTTTTGATGCTTGATTAACATCAATGCCAGACAATAGCAACTAAATTAGGCTGCTGTCCCTTTAAAATCAAACGCACGGATGCAGTGTACTGATACACGTCCGATAGTCTCCCAGCTGTTTACGTTCACTTAAGACATACCCAACTGTAGTGAATACTCATCAAAACAGACAATTCAACAAAATTATTTGTATTTCTCTGTTAATGAGATGCAAAAGAATACTTGTGCGTTACTGTGAAAAAGGCGCTGCTTAATGCTGACATCTGTTAAACAAGAAGTTGACAGCTACTCTGAGAAGAGTCATCGTCGCATCTCATTTCTGAGGCTGCGACCTCCGTGTTCAATATTATACAGCAAGTTGCCATATTCTGACTTGTCATGGAATGGGAAACGTTACATTAACCTGTTAACAGTGGTTTCCTGTGTTCATATGTTTGAACAAAGGGGTTAGTCTTTTAATAAGTACCCTGTTTTCTTTCCTCGTCTAATATTGTATTTGCAATCAAGTCATGGCCAATACATGTGCGTAGCACTTGATTTCTTTGTTCAAATCTTTTACACCATTAAATCAAATCTAGAAAAACCGAGCGACCACATTGCTACATTAAACTCTGTAAATATTAAGTTGGTCACAGTGTCATGCACTTAATGCCTCATCTGCAGCCGTTCTAGACGCGCATTAAAACTGAATGACTTCACTGGCGTCAGAGCAACTATAGGTTAAAGAGATTAAAATATGGGTACGCAAGTTTACAGGTTAAACTATTAGTTTTGATGTTATTATTTAATCATCATACTGTTAAACTTGACAGTATTTTCTCTCTTGTTATTTCATAGGGAGCTTCAAGGAAGATGGAGAAATCCAGAGTCTCAGGTCAGCTGTGACCTGAAGAAGAAGTGGCGAAAATGCTTGTGTCTTGTGTTTATTAGTATCCTTATGGTCATTGGGTAAAAAGAAAAACTAAATAAAGTAAAAATGAATTTGACTGATTCCCCAAGATTTCTATAGATATTGCAATATATCGATAATGTGAATTCTTTTGGCTTCAATAACCGTGGTATGAAAAATCTAATATCGTGACAGCCCTAGTTCATGTAAACATACCTGAAAGTCAACAGCTCTCTTGTTGGCCAAGTCTGCCTTGTTGCCGGCCAGAGCAATAACGATATTTGGACTCGCCTGACGCTGCAGTTCCTTCACCCAGTTCTTTGCTCTAGTGAATGTGTCCTAAGAGAAACAGCAGAGAAGTAATTGGTAAACAAAGGAGAAAATTAATGAATAAAACATTAAAGGGTTGAAAACTACTCACCCTCATGTCGTTTCAAACCTGTAAGACCTTTGCTCATCTTCTGAACACAAATTGTGATATTTTTGATGAAATCTGAGAGCATTCTGACTGTGCTTAGACAACTACTACTACGTTCAAAGAACAGAAAGGAAACAAGGACATCTTTAAAATAGTCCATGTGACATCAGTGGTTTAAATTTTTTTTGACTTTCTATGATACCCATATTTATAATACATTATAAGGGAATTCTTATGGCATCATAATGAATACATAAAAAACCTTATGTTTAATAATATGTTATATCATCTTATGAATATTCATAAGAACAGTTTTAATGTATTATAATACTTATTTGTGGTTATACCTTTTAAGAATATGATGATTTATAACACAATGAACATGTTGCATCCACTTAAGTTACAATGGATTATATTTCTCATAGTTATAATGTATTATAAGTCTCATATCTTGCCATTTTTCTTATGCTACTTTACTTAAAGCCATCAATGACCACTTATAAGTATAGTAATAATATTTTTTCTCAAACAGCCATAAGATCAGATATCAGATCAGATGAATGTGTAATATGATACATTTGCTTTGAACTATTTTTATTGTAATATCAGTTTGATTCTTTTGATGGTACCCTTTAAACACCTGTTGATAAGTAACTCTGCAACTACATGTCAACTAGCAGTCACTGGAGCATTAGTATAGCATGTCTGTTAAATATATGCTAACACATTATTTTGATGGTTCCCCAACAGACAAAATGTAACTTTGCAAGTATGTTAACATTCTACCTACCCTTAACTTTACTAACTGTAGTGAGTTAGTTGACATGTAGTTGCAAAGTTTCATGTTGTCAACAGACTATAAGAGCATCAAAATAAAATGTAACCTAACATATAAACATCGCATTTCTTTCAGTTGAAATGATTAACTAGCTCACATCAAAATTAATATTAGCCTCACAGGGAACACTCAAATAACACTCCACACCTAACCACTTACAAGATGTAGTAAGATACTGTGCAGATATTAAATAAACAATATCAGAATTTAAAAGTTATAACCACAAATGCATAAGCATTATAATGTATTATAACCGTATAACTGTATTTATAAGATGATATATTATAAAAGTTTTATGTTAAGGCATTATAATGAATGCATTATGCATTATAAATATGTGCTTCATAGAAAGTTAAAAATTTTTATTTTTTTTTGGATAAGCATCCTACCGTATTGCAATGCACCAAAGCAGTCAACACAGTGCAGTCAAGAATAACTTACAGAAGTTGCCAACGTTTACTAAACTGTGGACAAGCTTTTGACTTTTGCTGCTAGTTTGAATCTGGTGATGCTTCCCGTTTTAAGTGTAAGTTGATGGCCTTTCATTTTTAACCAGAAATGTGCACGCTGCTTTTCTGATTTTCAAGTTTTCGGTGTCCTTTTTCCGTGTCACTTGAAATTGATGCTTTTGATGCTTTGTTACTAAAGGAGAGTAATGTGAGAAAAACACATTCTGTCATAAATCGAACACCATTTATTACTGAACTTTCGATCCGTTACAAGTAGGGATGCACCAAATGTTCGGCAACCGAAATTACGAGAAAAGACAGAATAAATTATACTGAACAATAACATGACATGATCAAATAGAGGTGCGCACTAATGTAGCAAACATGTTCATAGTGTGGAAGCATTTAAAACTGTCCGAGAAAGAAGCAAACATCATTACATGCACCAACAGCGAAAGACCGCATTGCATGTCTTCGATGAGAAGAGGAACGGGTGGTTGTTGCTGGTTGCTGTATAATGACTGAAATCGCGAAATGGCCTTAAACCATTAGTAAATAAACTACAGAATGTTATTTTTTCTAATAAACGCACAAATTGTATTTATTCTGACAGCACTGCATGAGCTTGTTTGCCAAGGTTCAAAGTCCAAAGCACAAGGAAATCTGTGCTGAGACAGCTTAATGAGAGAATCATTCATAAATGATGCTCCTGTCAACAAAAAGTACAGACGTTCCGCCAAAATAAAATCAACATTCATAAATGTTATTATTTTAATTTTTTGGTTGTTCTGTAAAATAAAATTTTAAAAAGTAAGAAAAAAATTATGATAACAATAATTACAACAGCTCTATTTAAGATAAATTGTGCTTTGTTGGTAGGCTATAATGTCTACTAGAATGTTAAAAATGGTCAGTGTTAAGTAAATATTTTTAAATTGTTGTTTTGTAATTTCTTTGAAAAGCAAGACAAAGCTGTTTTTATAAAAAGTATCATTACGTTACATTTACAACTCGGGTTTAATTAGTACCAGTGCTAAGCATTACCATTATTATTATTATTGCTCTGCTCATAAAGTTTTATATAAATATATTTATAAAGGAAAGAACGTATTCGGTAATTGGCCTTGGTCAAGAATTTTCATTTAGGTACATCCCCAGTCACTAGAAAATGAAATTAGGCTACTGGTTGATGCCCTGATTGCAATAAAGTTTACACACGCTTTTGGTCCGTGCACATCATCTTGCTCAGGACGCATGTCTAAAAAAGGCAAGGACTGGTTCCAGAATTAAATCACTGAGGCTGCTCTCACATATATTTTTTGTCCGTTCCATTGCTTTGGTTATACATGACTAACCATTTCGCCTAATGTCGCCCATGGTTATAAGGCTACCAGAATACTTTTTGTGTGCAAAGAAAACAAAAAATTCTCTCATGAACGTGCAAAGACTGACACGGAAGAGAACAAATAGTTGAATAAAATGATTTTTATATTTTCTTTGCACACAAAAAGTATACTCGTGGCTTCATAAGATTAAGGTTGAACCACTGATGTCACATGGACTATTTTAACAATGTCTTTACTACCTTTCTGGGCCTTGAATGTGTCAATTGTGTTGCCATCTATACAGGGTCAGAAAGCCCTCGGATTTCATCAAAATGTTCTGAAGATGAACAAAGGTCTTACAGGTTTGGAATGACATGAGGGTGAGTAATTAATGAAAGAATTTTTGGGTGAACTATCCCTTTAAGGTTGCTAACAGGAACTGCACTGCCACTGTGACTTGCTTGACTTTGAGCAAAGGTCTGATTGTATCCTACAGAATAATAATTAACCCCAGCAGTCAGTCAGGTGAAACCTTATTATTCAGACCTTACCCTTCTGCTGAGCACAACGGCGTGATGTCAGCCTTTATTAGAGTCAATGCTTGACTGGCAAAGTCACATTGCAGCTGAGGTGCCATGTAACCCTAAGCTGGTGAATGATTGGCTGTGCAGGACCCCTGTCTGATCCAAATCAATTTTGATTTCACTTACTGTGTTAGTAATGTCATAGACGACAATGGCCGCCTGGGCTCCTCTGTAGTACATAGGGGCCAGGCTGTGATACCGCTCCTGTCCGGCTGTGTCCCAAATCTCAAACTTTACTGTTGTATCATCCAGGCAGACTGTCTGTGTGAGGAAAGCAGCTAGAAAGGAAAGAGAAACAGAAATATTTATGACATGACGCCAATGTGTATCAGTTCATTTGATCAAAATGATAATTTTAGCACTTCCTTACTGTTGAGCTATTTAAGGCTGAACATGTTCAGACGAGAGGAAGAACGAGAAAACATAAATATGCATCATCATGATCAGGCCATTCCACTATGTACACTAAACGTCAAATGACAAAAAGTTCTGCCACTTAGCTGCTTAGGCCATAAACATTGGTGTTGAAAAGCTTAAAACATTTGAGGCTGCTTTTGGCAGAGATTTCCTGAGCAGAAGGGTTAGAAATGAGATCATAGTCAAAGGGAACAGGAAGTTCCCTTTTATAAAATGTATCTCATTACATTACATTTACAACTCGGGTTTAATTAGTACTAGTGCTAAGCACTACCATTATTATTGCTCATAAAGTTTTATATATATATATTTATAAAGGATTCATTAAAGAATCTTACAAAAAAAATCATGGTTTCCACAAAATATTAAGCAGCACAATGGTTTTCAACTGCTTTGAGAAACAATTCATGTATTAGATATATTAGACTTCTACAAGCATATTAGAATGATTTCTGAAGGATCATGTGACACTGAAGACTGGAGTAATGATGCTGAAAACTCAGCTTTGCATTACAGGAATAAATGACAAATGATTTAAAGAGTAATAAGTTATTATAAATTGCAATAATATTTCACTATTAAAGTTTCACTGTATTTTTGATTAAATAAATGCAGCCTTGGGGACTTCTTTCAAAAACATTTTCAAAAAAACTACCTCAAAAGATCAGATTATAAGAAATAACGCCCAACCAAACAACTAGCAACATGTTAATGACCACTAACACCTTAGAAACCACATAGAAACACTTTGTCAACCACCCTGAATATATTATTCATCACATTTGAGACCTTTGCACATTCAAGCACACTAAAACGGTTCAGAAAACTTAGATTTCAGAGCAAATGACGCAGACACAGGAAGTGTGGAGAAGCAGAGAATTAGAAAAACCATGCCAGTTTCTGATCCCTTCAACTCCAAACTTTGTGCTGAGTCAGGTGCTATGGTCACATGTTTGTAGCTCATATTCATTTCTCCACAGCAATGAGAGTAGCGATCTTTGACCTGCTCGCTGATGACAGGATGATGGCATTGAAGGAAAATATGTAGAAGGACAAAAAAAAAGTGCTGAGGATTTCCTTATTGTCAGCCTTGTGTAAGCATGTGGTATCCTGCTCATGCCAAATGTCACTCCCAGCACTTTTCTTTCCTCATGCCTGACTTTATGCTAGAATGAATCTCTTGCTAAATATGAAACTGAGCTCTAATGGAACAAATCTATAATCGAATTCACTTAAAGATCTCCTGAGACACTGACAACTTAAAAACAGAGGGACATGCTAGCACACAAACACTCAGGAAATCCCATTGTTGACTGTTTCCCTTTCCTTCTGGTCGCCGAACTCTTTCCTCTCGGCTCTCTTTGTCCATCTAATTCTTTAAATTGTGGATAGCGTCTTTTAAAATGTAAAAAATTAATACCATTTCAACCTGTATACAGCACACACACGTGTTTGGTTATGAGATCAGATGTGTGCACATGCATAACTGCGTGTCTGTTTTATACTGCAGTATAACTCATGCGGTAGTCATGTGATTAGAGAGTAAGAACCAGCTTGTCTGCTTCTGACCGAGCCCAGCCCTCTCACCACATATCAACACAACCTCATATATGCAGAGAGTTTGCTCTAAATCGAGTGTTCTCACTTCCACTAATGTGTTGCGTTACCAGACCTTTTAACAAAAATATTCTACCGTTACATAGAATATTTTGACTGAAGATTAACTTTAAAAGAATGTAACTCAAACAAGCAATAGAATTAAATATCCAATATCGCTCAATACCAATATATAAAAAAACCCCTCTAACAATGGCCACAACCAATTAGGTAACAATATATTGTGCATACACAACATTTTCTCTAGTGTTATCAAAAATATTTAGTGCAGTTAACGCAGGGGTGGGGCGAGGGGTGGCCACCGCACTCACAACTGCTGCTTCTGTGTCTTTTTTTTCTTGACAAGTGGTGCGTTTATTTAGTCGCAGAATGTCTTTACAACCACGTCAAACGGGAGACTCCAACTTCACTTCGGCACCAGGTGCTAGTCAAATGAGTGTGAGAAAGGTACAGGTGACAAGAGAGCTTTAGTAGAAGAACAGTGAACTGCGGTCAGATGAGATGTTGTCAGGCCATGTCAGTAAAAAAAAAACAAAAAAAACAATTTACCTGCCCGGTCAGCCTTCACATTGTGCTCGTAGCATGCATGCTTCAAGCATGCTGCCGTAATAATCAAGGAACTTTGCTGCTGTACCTTGGGTGCAGCAGACACAATGATATTATGCAGCACCTGAAAATAGTCCCCCTATGAAATGCGTTTTATTTTTTTATTAGTTTTATTTTTATCAAATTCTGTAAATCTGTTTTCCATTCATTTTCTGGATTCCCTTATAAAAGTTTCATTAAATTTTACTAAATCAAAAACATATCTAATTATTCTGTATAGATTAATTTGATTTTTATAAATAAGTAATTTATTATATATATCTTTTTTTCTTTTTTTCAGAAACACTTGTGTATTTAGATTTTTTGTGTATTTAGTAAATAAATTCCGGTAAACAGTTTTTCTGGTAAATATTCCTTAAATATTGTTTTAATAATATTTTTATTAGTAGTAGTGGCACTATCATTACATTAAGTAATATTTCTGTCAAGTGAAACCAAACTTTTATTTTGACAGGTTGCTGTGAAGACCTTTATGTTTCTGTTTGATATGAGAGTGGGTTTCCTAAAAAGCAATGATAAAAGGCTCATGAAATGACTCTCAGAGCAGTTCTAGAGATCATGTTTATGTATTCATGTACTCGTTTATTGAGGCGGCAGAGGCTGGAAATGTCGAGAGTATCAGCATGAATGCGTGTAGTAAATAAAACAGTGCATCTGCAATTCATACAGAGACACGCAGAACATGCAGGATTCATATTTTTTAATAGCCAAATTATTCTGCGTAATACAGTAAATTACGGTTTTATGACTAGATCCCACGACTCCATCCGCGCTTTTAATCAGAACTTACAGCTCTTATCAAATTTCATTTTTAAAATACCGGTACTAGTAAAATGTGTAATCTTACTGTTTTTAAAAACAGAGCATCACAATACCTTTTTACTACCGGTATATTGTGCAACACTAGTTTGTAGTGCAAATAGTTTTACCACTTACTGCATGCTGTTATTCTTCTTGTTATTTCCCTATAGTGGATAAAGAATACGCTTGTATATAAACACTCCAGCTAACCTCCAATGGTGCTCTCCTGGTACTCATGAAACTGGCCTTTGACGAAACGCAGCACCAAGCTGGACTTGCCCACGGCAGACTCTCCCAATAAGACCAGTTTGAACTGGCATATTTTGTTCCCGACGGGGGCGGCACCGTTGGTCCGCGCTGGTCCACCTCGCCCCGCCATGCCAACAGGCCGGACAAAAGGAGAGGAGAGGGCTGACTGGATCTGAGAGGGCTCCTCACTGGATATGACAGAGGTCCTGAACCAGGATCAATGGAGCTCAGGGGAGGATGGGGTCAAGAGATTGAGAGAATCAGGGAGAGAAAGTGAGAAAAAGATGGAGAGATGGCCCCTACTGGATGAACAATCCTAGAGAGAAAAAAAAGAAAGAAGTTGATCAACAAAACACATAAATGACTTGATATAAATGGTCATATTATAAAACACTGAACTGGGACGCTCCTGAGTTGAGTGAACGGAAAGGACGGACTCATTACAGGTCGTTAACAGCTATCACACCATTCCAGCGCACTAACCGTTAACCAGCCACCCCATAATGCTCCAATAAAGCGCACCGCAACAAAACAGATTTCACCCACACTGTGCTGCAATTACAGTTAAAAGCATCAAAACGAAAACACACAAAGTAAATATCAGAGTGTCATGTCACACGTACACTAACCTAGTTCTCCAAATAAACTACACTTATCAGCGATCCAGAATTATCTGCAGCATATCGACTGATAAGATGCTGAAAACAGGCCAGGACCTTTTCTGATGCGTATATTTGTTATTCGGAGCGCCACGCAGACACACATTCAGCTCAGCTTGGGGCAAAACAAATCATGTCATATTTTCTTTAATCTTTCTTTAGGATTGATAAAAAATGTCAGCGGGGGAAAACACATTTTCAACTCCTAAAACATTTCTTTGTGTGCAAACTGGGTTTTAATGTTACTTTTTGTTTATTAGAAAAGTTCCATGGATCCTCTGAAGCCAGATACGGACAGCAGAGCTAACGTAGATCAATAAAACAACTGAGAGAACAAAGATGAGGGAAAATTAATGTGACTATTATGAAAGAGAGAGCTATAGAAAGAAGAAATGACAGTAAATCTGAGGTTATTTTTGAGCTTGTTAAAAATGGACCCAGATTTCTTTCGGTTGTAGGTACTGTAATGTGCAGTGAAAAACAAGACAAGATAAATGGGGTTGGCGGGCAGACATCACAATGTTGAGTCGGCATCGCGATTTCTCCCCCCAACCCGCAGAATCCAAATACAGTGTTTGGAAAGTAAATGGCTTGTACTACAGAACCCCAAAAGGGAATAAATACAAGATGGGAGGAAAATAAATATTTCAATACTTTCTCTTGCAATTATATCATATTTCAGGGAACCGCTATTAATACGTTTTTAAATGCGCACTCTCTTTTTACTTTCACTTTTGAGATTTGTGATCACACATACTCTGCGTATACTAGCGGGCAGTACATGCCACATTTATACTAGTAGCAGGCACATTTCACATGATTAGATTAGGTTTTACTGTAGACATCACCCAACCCTAAAGACAGATGTCAACAAACAGAGGGATGGACCTTCATCTACTGCAAGAAAATATTATTTAAATATAGTATTGAGGGCTAGGCCATCAGAAGTAGTAAAAAAACACATTTTTATTTTAGCAACATTGACCTGCATATATATATATATATCTTGGTAATAACTGCAGGAAAAGGCCAATTGAAGTAGCAAGTAGTGGGCAATGAAAAAAGTGATTATGAAGAGTGAGATGTCGCTGCCAGCATCAGGTCTGGAGGTTCAGTCTAATCCAAAGCATGTGATGGAGGTTTAGAATTGGTCTCTCGCTCTCTCTCTCTCTCTCTCTCACACACACACACACACACACACACACTCTCTCTCTCTCTCTCTCTCTTCTGCACAGTATACCTTCTCATGCCATTCAACATGCATTGAGTGATACATCCTAAATAAAAACAAAAACCGCTCACCAAAACCACACCAAAGCTGGCAATTAGACAGCAAAAGATTGATTTAATAGACAGTTTAATTGTTGTTTATCACACTAAATTTTTGAAACCTAATCTAATTTGAAATGTAATTTGACATGACAGCTCATATTTTTGCAGTTAAAGGAGAACTATTGTGCCCATTTTTACAATATGTAATATAAGTCTCAGGTGTCCCCAGAATGTGTCTATGAAGTTTCAGCTCAAAATACCACACAGATCATTTATAATAGCATTTTGAAAACACCCATTTTGAGTGAAAGCAGAAGTCTCTTTAAATGCAAATGAGCTAATGCTCTCCGCCCCCTTTTCCACAAAAGAGCTGTGCCTTTACAGCTTGTACCTCAGACACTCTGCTAAAAAACATCTGTTTGGTTTGGATTATCATGTCTATCGTGCTAAAATCATTTAAAGGCATGTGTGTAGTTCTCTTTCATGTCTTATTGCGATTAAACAGTCAAATACACAGAAGTTTAGGTTAAAAACACAGGAGTTACAAAACAGTTGGTTATGTCTGTGAAGGTAAACAGCTGGGAAAGAAATTGCATGTATATATTAGATCTGTGTGGCAGCAATGTAATATACAGCAGATAAATCAATAAATCCACTGCTCTCTTGTCTCCTTAGGGACTGGTACTCTAAATAGTGTTCTGTGCTCATCTGTGCAGCCAACGACAGAACATATAGCATGTTTTCCCTCAAACTTTTGCCATGACGTTAGAACCGGTACACCGTTGTCGCTTGCGATACCATAATGCCAGCGCTGTGAGTGGAAGCATGCAGATTAAGGGGCGGTAATATTATAAAAAGATCCCCTTCCTACCTCACGGGTGGAGCGAAATCTGAGTGGCTCGTTATTTCACATGCTTACTGTTTTTGCGCTGTTAAAAATATAAAACACAATTAGTTGAGTTAACTTAATGTTAAGGCAGCCTGGTAACAAATTATTTTAAGTTGAGTCAACTCAAATATCTATGTTGTTACTTTTGTACAACATGTACGTACAACAATGTACAACATTTCAAGTTGACTAAACTTCTGAGTTGACTGAACCTACAATTTTAAGGCAGCCGGGTAACAAATTATTTTACGTTAACTCAACAAATAGTTTTTTACAGTGTGGGTTGTTCTTTTTCATGTATTATGGGTTGGTAGATTACAGCACGTAAACATGGGAAAAGTCAGATTTTCATATGTCACCTTGAAGAGCATGAGATGCATAATAATTACCATAGTATGCAATATGGCCAGATCATGTACAAGTTTATATAGAAAAACAAATAAAAGCAGCACAGCATACTGTAAACAGCTCTGACAGAGCTTTACGATTGGACAAAATGTCTAACAGTAGCATGTTCAGACCTTGTACATGCTCATACTGCCTATCCTACTCTTCATTCACACACATAACTATACTGGAGGTAATTTACTGGTAATGTTACAACTTCTCATACCAGACATATGAGATGATTCTGACCTTAGAAAAGGTCCTGTTTATACATGATCTCTAAATGATTAAAAAAAAAATTGCTGGAAAGACAGACCATTTAACATTTTTTTCTGTTGTCTTTTTAAAAGCATTTTTATGTTAAATCAAGCATATTATCAAAACACCTATTTTAATGCCTGTTTAATTCTAGTTTATGACTTTAAGACACCTCAAGGCCAAATAAATGCCTTAAAAAAAATTTTGTATTACCAACAAAAGCATAAATTGCACCAGAGCAGGAGTGGGTAAACAGAGAGCATGCTTATACTGATGTGGTTTTCATGTGATCTGCTTTACTGCTTTTTATAAGTAGATGGACAGACTTCAAAATGAAACTTGCAGCGATACTTATAAAGTTCATGATGTCATTAAAGGGATAGTTCACCTAAAAATAAAAACTGTCATTAATTCACCCACGTCGTTCCAAACACATAGACTTTTGTTCATCTTCAGAACACAAATTAAGATACTTTTGATAAAATCTGAGAGCTTTCTGACATTCCACAGACAGCAAGGGTCCTTCCACATTCAAGGTCCAGAAAGGTAACAAGAACATCGACAAAATAGTCCATGTGACATCAGTGGTTCAACCATAATTTTATTAAGCTATGAGAATACTTTTTGTGTGCCAAAAAGTTGTCCTCTCCTCTTCTTTGCACATACATGAGGGTGAATAATTTTTAGTTTTGGGTGAACTATCCCTTTAATAACATCACACACTCACTGTGGAAGGATAGTTTCATCATCATAACTCTTTTCAGTTCACTGTAATGCCCCTTTGATCTGAAACCAAAGTTGAAGTGACCAAATACCAGATAATGACACAGATAAAATTCCACACAGCACATTTACTGGCATTGCATTTTAATCTACTACTATCAGAACAAGAGCCACCTGATACACTTCCTGTCATCTTTTCAGTAAGGCCATCTTCCCGAAAGGCACCCACAGGTTGTGACACCTGCTCATACATGCATCAACCTGAAACACTGTCACCAGCATTCCAATGATCATGGCTCATTTCCTTTTAATATGATTCCTGCTGAATTTACAGTGCTGCGGTAAATCCAACAAGGACTGCAATAATACGTCCCTCCCCCATCAAACAGTTCATTGAGAGGGAGGGATCGCAACTGTGGAAATAGGAAATGCTTTCCAGGAAACCGACCAGCTGGAAGGAAATCGCATCACCAATATAGGACCGCAAGCAGCCTGATCATTAAAGCCATGTCTGATAGGGTGTGTTAGAGAGGACCGTCTATCTACTGTAAGAAGTCACTTCAGTTCTGCAGAGCACACACAGATAACAACACACCCACACCCTGCCCAACGACTGTCTGCAAGGGCAAACTGAAGCGCTCAACAGCTGCATTCATTAATAATAAAACTCAAACAGATGCTATTATACGCATCTTACAATAAAGGCGCTAAATCCTCCATCAGACAATGGGTTTTTCCATTTCTTAGCCTGTTTGTGCAGGCATGTCATCTATTTTGTGCTCCAATTGTGGCTGTTCATTAGAGCCACTTCAGCTTCTGTTCAAACATTTCATCTTCAGATGAGCAGATCTGGGTTATTCAGACATATTAGGTGGTTTGTGGTTCATGTTTCCACATATCCTAACATACATCTATGTATCGGGTCGTCACCAAGACCAAAAGACTAAACGCAGATTTGGCCGCTGATTATTAGCATTTTAAAAAGAACATTTATTAGTATATTTTTTAATTTTAGTTTAAGTAAGAGTAATCTTGTTATGCACTTTTGTCATTTTTATTATTATTATTATTTAAAATTAAATGAATTAACAACAAGTGAAAGCTAAGCAGAAATGTGTTGAAAAAATGATCAAAATGACAATGTGAAATTACTAAAATGTAAACTAAATTATTAATAATGTTTACTAATATTTTAAAATGAACTATAAGTATATTTTCAGTTTCAGTTCAATTTTAGTTGTATGTACTTCTGTCATTTTTATTTTTATTAATTTTTATTTAGATTTAATTTGTTTTATATTAAATTTAAAATTTAATTTAAATTTTATGTATTTGTTTCCATCCAATATTTATATTTTATTTCTGTTTTATTTCAATCAAGAATTTTATTTAATAGTTTGTCTACAGTAACAACACTAAAGCTGACAGAAAACCTAAATGCAAATAAGTTGCCACATCAAAATAACACAAAAACGTTAATTAAGAATATAATCAAATTATAATTGTATAATTAAAGAAAAACCTTTTGTGACTACTCCTGCAAATCAATATTTTCACTTTGTGAACCTTGTATTTGTGTTGGTGATGTAACGCCATGCCAGCTTCCAGCCAGCCCTGTGTAAAACAATATAATTGACAGTCATAATCATAAATGGAGAGAAAGAGAAAACACTCAATAGTAAAAAACAACCTTGATCACACCCTGGTTTCTCATAAAACCCTCAATACCAACATTTACATGAGTCATCTGTTATAGGCACAATATTTGGCAACGGCCATTTAAAATCCAATGAGCAAAGACATTTAATTTGATTGCTTTAATGGAAGAAACACAAAAACAGGCTTCTTGATGACCTAAAATGCCTCAAGCAGTCACCAAGCATGCTGGGAAAAGCCACTTTGCTCTCCAGAGCAGAACTAGGAGATGAAAGTAATATTCTGTTCCTGTTTGTTCACCTGCAGCGACATCCAAAACAAGAAAGCCTCACACATTAACAGAAGCATATTTCCATCAGAATGAAGTCTCTGTCTATTTTTATTTGCATCTCGTACTACTTATGTTAAGCAATAGGCAGATCCTTGCACACCAAAACTAACCAAACAACAAATAAGACGCAACCCTTATATTGTATATCTCGAAGACAATGGAGTTATGAGACTGTAAAACAGTGCTGAAGAAAGCAGGTTTCTGCAGTCATGTGTGCATCAAGTGCCTCTGCTGAACAAAAGTTCAATATGCGCAACAGGACAGTGAAAGGCATTATATAAGATTTCAAATCCTCACCGTATCAAAGGTAAACATTCATAACGGACAATAAAATTATGAAAAGAAAGTAAGAGTATATAGAGAAATATGTACTTATATGATATATATGTATTAAAGAAATCTTATATATCAAATCAGAATTTTCAGCATCTTTACTCCAGTCTTCAGTGCCACATGATCCTTCAGAAATCATTCTAATATGCTGATTTATAATCACTGTTTGAACTATTTGTGCTGCTTAATATTTCTTAATATTTATAACCTTTGATACTGTTTTTCAGGATTCTTTGATGAATAAAAAGGTAAAAAGAACAGAAATAGAATTATTTTCTAACAATATACACTATGATTCAAAAGCTAAGGGTCAGTACATTTTTATTTTTTTATTTTTAATACTTTTATTACTTGATAAAAAAAAAAATATATAGCAAAACTCATATTGCCAGAAATAAATGCTGTTCTTTTTATCTTCCCCCCATCAAAGAATCCTAAGAAAAGTATCAAATGCCAAATATATGGCAGCACAACGGTTTCCAACATTGATAATAAATCAGCATTAGAATTATTTCTGCTTTGCATCATAGAAATAAATTATGTTTTAAAGTATTTGTCCTAGAAGCATAAGAGAGTTTGTATAAAAAAAAAAAAAAACTTTAACAGCAGTGTATGTATATATTAAAAATCTTAATATATAAGACACCTAAGACATATATACTTTATCACACACACACACACACACACACACACATACATATATACTCCTAATTAGAAACAAATTACTGCTTCTAGGACAAATGATAAACAGCTAAAAAAAAGCACTGTTAACTAACAAGAACAGAAATATGACTCTGCTTGGCTGAAAATACAGAATTGTGTTATTTCAAATAATACAGTTATTAGTGATTACATTTACAGAATTGACAGATGAACTGTTTTAAATATTAAGTTTCACTAAATAATGTATTTGATTATTGAATTATTAATAAAAATTCATACGCATGGATGCTCAAATATGTGAGCTTCCAGGTTTACCATATTTAATGTGCTCTTTATACGTACAATGATCTCTGTTTATGTGAATAAAAGCATAAATTAAACCTGCTTAAACATTCATTTTTCGGTAAACTATGCACAATACATATTGCAGCTTTTTGTTCTGCAATATATTGTGACATAATATACTCTTAAACCCCTGATATATGACTAACATAAATAAGAGACAGTCAAACCAAAAATTATTCAGACACCAGATATAATTTTGTATATATATTTTTTTTACTAGTGGGTGCTGGACACTATAGTTGATTTATATAAGTGAGGATAGCAAAATAAAAGTAAACTGTGACATATTATACCCAAAAATTCTTTATACAGTGGACTACTAGTAAAACTGATACAAATTTGGGACCTAAAAATTTGATTTGACACTTTGACCCGACCATGTTTTGTTGCATACCTTTCTATCAAAGTTATCTGACATTATCAAGATGAATTTGTTCTGACACAGTTTAACTCTTGAGTTCTTGTTATACACACACACACACACACACACACATATATATAAATGCAGTGCCTGCTATCATGAGGTCTTCAGAAGAATAAAAGCATATTGTCTTATAGCTTTGAGCTCATATCATTGTATGTGCGATCTTAAGTGATGACTCATCTAGCTGACCTGTCAATCAAGCCTCCTCAGGCCACATTATTGACTTCCTCATGAAGTCCTACGTCTTTCACTTCTGATCTGCACCTCCCACAAGCTCTGACCACAAGAACTCAGCTGAACGCCGGTGAACCTGCTACACTGATAAAATCGGACAGGGCTTCAGAAAAGTTTTTGTAAAAAATTAAAGGACATTTAGATGTACGTTTGGAGAAGTATCAGCTTACTAATCGCAATACAATCGGCGCTTTGCGACACCACGGAGATGCGTGTTGCTGCATCACAACGGTCAAATGATAAGCCATGAAAACAAGGAAGCCCTGCTGTAGATGGTCAAACTTCAGAGCTGCTGATCAAACACACATATGTCTATGCAGACACCCATGTAGGCCGTTTCTATTAAACTGAACTTTTGCCGTGAGATTCAGATTTAGAATATGACAGATAGACATAGAGGCCCGAGTTGTTCCTTTATTATGTCGCTGAGGGAAAGATCCAGAGGAGCGGCTGAGGAGCGTCATGAGCATCGGCTAACAGTCTTGACAGTTCCTCTGTATCAGTAAACTACGAGCAGCTAGCAATAACCCATCAATAATCATATCAGTACCAAAACCAAACAGCGGTTACCTTGAGATAAGAGTGCGGCGCTTTTCTCTTTCTGTCAAATCCCTGGCTGTCAGCTTGACAGAAAATTCCCCTCCTGCCGCCTGAAGCGTCTCCAGTCGACGGGCCTTGGCCTTCACTTCCGCTTTGAGGGACGAACTTCCGTAATCCGCCTTCTTCCGAGAAGGAGGGGCTTGTTTTTGACATACGTGGTGGTGGCCAATAAAATCGAGGTTATATTTCCCATCCAAGATTAATATATTTTTTTTAGATTTTCCAAGATTATAATTCAATAATTTCATTTTTTTTTTTAGCTTTAATTACTTTTTCTCATTTTAAGTCTTGGTTACATTTCAAATTAGGTCTACAATAATTTTTTATTTGTTTTGAGAGCATTTCCATGTGTCGATGTTTCTACGTATCATTACCAAAATCTGTTCATTTAATTAATTAATTTATTTATTTTATCTACTTATTTATTTATTTATTTATTTATTGTAATGATAATTCCAAAGCAATGCATGTGTGACCCTGGACCACAAATCTAGTCTTAAGTAGCACTGGTATATTTTTAGCAATAGCCAAAAATACATTTTATGGGTCAGAATTGTCGATTTTCCTTTTATGCCAAAATATTATATTAAGAATATTAAGTAAAGACCATGTTCCATGAAGATATTTTGTACAATTCCTACCGTAAATAGGATATAAAAACTTAATTTTTGATTAGTAATATGCATTGCTAACAACTTAATTTGGACAAACTTTTTTTTTTATTTATTTATTTATTTATTTTTGCACCCTCAGATTCCTGATTTTCAAACAGTTGTATCTCGGCTAAATATTGTCCTATCCAAACAAGCCATAAATCAATGGAAAGCTTATGTATCCTCATTATGTACCTTTTTATTCTTTAATGCGGAAGTAAGCTTATGGGCGAGACTTCCCGTTCAATAAGGAGAACAATAGCTATTTGTAAAAAGTAAAACTGTTTGCACTACAAACCAGTGTGTCCGTAATTAATACAATACATCAAAATAACTGATTGTAACTTCAAATATTAGATAAAAACGTAATTACTTTTATTTAAAGGAAGAAAAAAAATCCTGCCTGGCAACTAACTAAAAATACGTTTATTGTGAAATACTAAAATAATTAAATAAAAACAAATAAATGCTAAGCAGAAATGTGTTTACGACATATGTTAAACGAATTTAACACCATTTTAATGCAAAATTACTAAAACTTAACTACAATCTATAAAAATCTAATAATGAAAATGCCATTGTAATTTATATGTTTGCTTGTTTTTTGCCCATTTTACTTTGGTAATGTAAATAAATCTGTTTATTAACCACATAAGTCAATTAAGTTCTGTGGGTATAGTTTAATATATTTTATCATATTTAATAATAATAAGGTAGACTAATAAGATGCCACACCACGATTAAATATTTCGGTCTGCTCTGTAGAACTGTGCTGTGTTTGTCGTCATATCAAAACGAGCTGTACATTAAAACAGCATCCATTGTGCGTGTGGTTTAAGGTCATGTAATAATCAGTAATCACCAAGCTGGGGCGCTACAGGCTAATTAAACTTTAAATGATTTTTTTTTACATCTCTTTAAACGCTGGATGGTTTCTGTCAGGTAAAGTACGGCTGCGATTATCAACCTTTTTTATTCGAAGGCCCTCGTAACTAAAATAGAGATATTTTCATTACTTCTAATAATTATGCTCCAAATGCGTCAAAGCTGCTTGCTTTTAATAAAATAAACATGAAGTATTGATACATTACATTTAATTAAATACAACTTTTGTGATTCCGTAACGGTTTACTCTTCAGCTGAAGCTATAACCACTGAGGCAATAACTAACATTAACTAACAATAGCAATACATTTGTTACAGTATCAATCTTTTTTTTAAAAAAAAAAAAAAAAAAAAGCTCATGTCCATTAAATAATATCAACATTTTTCCCCTGGCTAGTTCATGTTAACTAAGCTTCAGTATCAGTTCCAAAAAAAATTTTTTTTTTTTTTTTTTTGAGCAGATTTGGCTTATTCAGACACATTATGTAGTGAGATCATTTTAAATGATTAATAACAATGTATTAATTTAAAAAGAAAAAAGTACAAAAGTGGGGTGGTACCTTTTCAAAAGGTACACTTTTGTACCTTATTTACCCATAGGAGTGCATTAAAGGTATTATGAGTACCTAAAGTGTACATACAGTACCTTTTAAAAGAGTACCACCTCAGTGAAAGCTTTTGTTCTGAGTGTACCTTAGTAGTCTGATGAAACCCCTGGTTGAAAACACTGAAGTAAAGATGCCCTAGAATAGAATAGTTTTATTACGCATATCTGATATGTTTCAGTAGCCTAGCCTACAAACTTCCTTTATATATAGTTCCCGCTCACATATTGCTGTCACATTAAATCAGATCTTCTCTACAGTGCGTTAGATGCAACAAAACCTGCTAATTACTGCCCAGCGGTATATGTAGAACAATCAGTGAGCAGTGTGTCATTAAAGTTGTGCGTAGGTGGCGAGTACACATATGCTGCCATATTCTCAACAACTGCTTTATGCCATTAATAACCGTGCTAAATTTTACTCAGACACACAGTAACTGGTTCTACTCATTATCCAAGAAATATTACACATTCATATGAATAAAATCCACATTTCTTTCACTACTATAGCCTACACCTTATTTGACCACATACCAGCCAATCTGCCCCATCAGTCAATGTTCTAGCTACATTTCAAATAAAAACAGCAGAAAGAGATGCATATAGATATATATAGATATAGAAATGATATCTTTTATGAAATGTTGACACGAGGCATATATCAGCCTGGGGAGGAGTTGAGAGATAACAGGTTGTTAGTAAGATTATCCCACAACCAAGCAGCATGTGTGGGTAGCCTCCTGCGGCTAATGATGTGTCTGGAGCCCTGATGTAGACAGAAAGAGCGAGATGGTGGGCGTCTTAAGAAACATCTCTTTGGAGAAGATCAGTGCAGCATAGCCGCCTCAGTATGTGTTGTTTAAACTAGATTTTCCACTATGTATCTTTACTTAGATGTGAGGTTAAGCCTATTCTGATGTTGCAGTCACATCAGTTGGATAATAAAACAACAGTTACCAAGTTAATTTTCGATTGTTTCACATAATAGTCTATTCATGTGTCAGTTTCCTATACATTTTTGTGGATATGTTGAACGAAAGACCAAGAGGACAAACAAAAGCCTGCTTTGCTTATTTTTATCAAGGGTGCCAATATTAGGGAACGGAACTGTACTGTATCTAGCTATCTCTTTTTTTGTGAGAATCGATCAGCCTGAGAAAAACTGAAGAGCTAAAAATATTGGCGCTACTGACCACAAAGCAGCCTAATTAACTGCCAATACACTTTTTTTTTCTTCAAAATTTAAAAAAGACAGCCTGGTTTCGTGTGTAATGGGCCAATCAAAACTACTCAGTAAATGAGGAAAGGCTGGCAAACAGATTTATGGTTTATTCCCTGAAGAGGGCATTTTCAACAGGCAAATGTATTTTTTACAACCCCAAGTCATTTAATTTAACAGGCACAGTCGAGAGATAAGGAAATGGAAGATTTATTTAACAATACAAGTATGAAAAAGACCCAGAAAACATATATGAGCAGAAATAAATCAAGTTGTTTTTCCAATATTCCTTCCAACAATAATAAAAAAAAGACTTAGCAACAAAAATAAATTCATATTGCTCTGCACATGCTTCTAAATATTCTGCGTGAGACCATAATTTAAAGAAACAGTTCACTTTAAAAAATGAAAGTTCTGCCATTATTTACTTTCATTTCAGGCTACGTTTACACCACTAGTGCGTTGTCCTTTTTAAAATGCACAACTCCACCCTTGAAAACAGAGACTTTTCGAAAATGCAGCAGACCCCATTTTAGTTTGAAAACCGCGAGGTTACGTTTCAGGCGTTTACACTAGTGCAGAGTTTTAAAATGAAAACGATCCTCGTCTGGCATTTTCACTACGTTTCAGAAACCGAAAACGCATGTCACATGACCATTCAGGCTGCATCTCCGAGGACGTGGTGCATTAAGTCATGTTGGATAGATCGTATTTGCGAGTTGAACGCACATGAGCGCCACCACAAAGTTGTTATTACAAGGAAACTCGCAATTTTCTTTAAGCCACGATTCAGAGTTGGGAGCGTGTCAGTGAGAAAATGTGTTGGATGCAATGGACGCAGCCAAAGACTATTGCTGCATTCAAGTCCTGGGACATTCGTACTTCCCCGCTGAAAAAACCCCCAGCTAAATCCAGCTGGTCAGCAGGCTGGTTTTAGAGGGGTTTTGGCCACTTTCCCAGCCAGGTCAGGCTGGGAGACCACCAGCTAAAACCAGTCTGACCAGGCTGTGAGACCAGCTACTTCCAGCTTAAACCAGCTAAGACAAGCCAACCAGCCTAGGCTGGTTTTACCTGTTTTTTTACAAGTTGGCAAGTTGTCATTACGACTACAGATGCGTTCAAGTCATTTGGGTCAGAACAAGATGGCGCTTTACCTTTTGTACTAATTTTAGTTTTTTAACTCTACATCTACAAAATGATTAATAAAGAAATGTGCATCATTGTGTTTTTGTATTGTTTTTTTTTTAATGGACCAAAAAGTTTACACTAGGGGTTGCACCGACTAGCCGACTTGTCAACTTTAATGCTCTGTCATGACGCTTTAAACTTCTACTAGTCGCTGGTCCTATAGACGTTTTTCCTGAACGCAGAAGTCACCCTGACTCTTAACCTGAAGAATGCTTTGCATTTCTGGTCTCCAGTGTTTCTAGTCAAATTAGCGTATATTCTGATCTGATAACCCTGCTGAAAAGGCCAGGTCAGGCTGGTTTGAGATTGTGGTCTTTCAGCCTGACCAGCTAAAACCAGCCAACCAGCCTAGGCTGGTTTTAGCTGTTTTTTTTTCAGCAGGGAATCTAATGTTAAACCTATTAAAATGTCTTTAAAAAGCACATGGCTCCAAGGCGCCATCACTTGGCAATATTGCAATGACCGTCATTTGTCAGTGCCTCACTCCTCAAAGTTTAATGAGTGTGTAGATGACATGAAGCTGCCGACATTAAAAACAGATGGGGGTTATTTGAATGGGTTCCAATGGAGACCGGAACAGAAGAGCATCCAATCTGATGTTAGAATTCGCAATGGCGGTGCTCATAGTTTCCTCAGGGAAAAGGTCTATAGGGGGCGCAACAGGATAAGAAGTCTTTACTCTCTGTTTCAAAACAGCTAAAATGATAATTAATTGCATACTCTGAAAGCTCCACAAAACGTGTGATTATACCATCTGGATGCTTGAAATTGAACAGGAGAATTAAGAATAAAGAAATAATTTATATAAATGTAATCTTTACAGTGCTATTTTATCTGTATCTGATTTAACGAGCAGAAATCTGTGAGAAATATAACGACCCAAAGCCAAATAGCTGATAAAAGCGAGCTATTATAGGAGCAATAGCCATGTAGGCAGCGGCTGTGTCATATGCCATAGCTGTGCACAAGGTGTTCGAGTCTCAGCTCAAGGTTTAGGCGTATTTATTCATTAATGATGTCATAAGCGACTAGTTGAGGTTATCACATAAATGTTGACTTTAAAAAAATCTCAAGACGTTCAACCCCTAGTTTACACTGAAACGCAACCCCAGAGTTTTCAAACTAAAAGTGGGTTGCAGCGTTTTCGAAAGTCTCCCTTTTCGAGGGTCGAAAATGCCAAGTGATGGACACTTTGGGTCCACATGATCCTTTGCGCAGAATCTTTGCATGATGATGGCACCTCCCTGTGGCCACGGGATGATGGCGCTCAAGGGCACATCAAGAAACAGTTGTTTGCTAGAGCACCACCAAGCTGTGTTTACTGTAACTTCAGCAGCTCCAGGCACATGAACCAAAGGGCCAATCTTGTTGGTCGGCCAGTTTGTGGAGAGTCAAACCAAAAAAATGAGCCCAAGGCATGTTTTAAAAAATGACACTTTACGCCTGCCGTTTTGCGTGTCGGTGTGCACATAAAAATTGGCACCCTTTGTTTAGTCATGAGCCATTAAACGTAGGCAATAATCATCCCGGTGTGCACAAGCCTTTAGTTTGAAAACTCAGGTGTTGCGTTTCAGTGTAAATGGACCAAAACGAAGACTTTTGAAAACAATGTTGTGGCTGCCCACGTTCGCTCGGTGTATGACGACCGTATAAACAATAACATAGTGCTCATTATGAATGGCCATGTGATGTGCATTTTCGGTTGTGTAGTGTGGACAGAAATAGTTTCTGAAACGCAGTGAAAACATCAGTGTAGACAAGAATCCTTTTCATTTTAAAATGGCTTAGGCTACGTCTACTTTAATCCAGATACATTTTAAAACTGTGTTTTCATTTTAAAATGCTCTCTGTCCACACTAGTGTTTCAAGTCCTTCGCTATATGATTTAGCAGCTTCCACACATTTTTTGTTCATGGTTTAGACAGCATAAACTAACAGAACAACATATTCAGTAGTACATTAACTGTGCAATCCATGCTGTTGTTTACATCTGAGTAAAGTAAAGGAAGGGAAAGAAAAGAAAAGTAAAGGAGGTAACGTGTGGCCTAGTAAGGCGACTCATACTTAGAATTTGTGCTCTGCATTTAACCTATCCAAGTGCACACACACAGTAGTGAACACACACACACACCGTGAACACACACCTGGAGCAGTGAAGGTGAGTAACTAATGACAGAATTTAGATTTTCGTGTGAACCTTTAAAACTAAATCATGAAATTAGGTGTTTTACAAGTGTTTTAAAATGAGGCTTTAAAAAAGATGGGAGTGTGATAAATTCTGGCTCTTTGTAATTTATGACTCAGTCCTAGAGGACACTGTCTTATACAAAACCTACACAGTGAAACTGCCAATGTAAAATCAAGCCATATGGAGTAAAACAAAACCAACCAGTGGAAACAGATTTAACCTAAATACAATTCAGCATGACTCACAGTCCTACTTGAATCGAAAAAGAGGCGATTTTGAAACAATAGGCACGGTTTTGCACATTACTGTGCACGTCTAGCATAACCCACATACACGGCTCCCACAATGCATTGCATTTGGTTAAAATGGGGGCATTATCCATGCAGTAGATGAAGTGTATATTAGAATACTCTTAGTATGTCCATCACTCCTGCTCAGCGACGGCTCAATCATTGTGTCGCTCCTCAGCAGGTCCTGCTTTCCCCTGTTTCTCTACATTGGATGATATGATGGGCTCAAGTGTGTGAACAGGACTTGATCCCACCAAGTCATTCTGTCTCTGACCTGTGGGGAAATGCAACAAGCTGGAACTACAAATCCCAGAATGCAAAAGCGAACTGACTGCTATAAGAGGCTCTGAGGGGCCGGTTGGCGTAACCGATAAATGGATGGGTGTGGGCGCCCTGGTGTGGAGGTCAGAGGTCATTTGTACGTTTAAAGACGGATGTGACTGACTCTGGATGTTATGGGTACACACAGAAAATGTGTTACCGGGACTCCCACTCCTAACCTGAGGAACCAAACCACTGGACGGAAATGCCGCCAAGCCTAAGAGCGACCCGCCATTGCGGGGAACATGGTGTCCTAGATAAGGAGAGTTGGGTGTGGTTTTAGAAGTCTGATATGAGGTTTGTTGACACTCTACGCCCAAAGTGGCGACCCTTTCCTGTTCAGGGCAGCATGGAAAATAAGTTGAGTGAGGATTGGGAGCTTGATGGAGCAGCTCTATGTCCCCTTCCTGCCCCAAGACAGAGCCTCTTTCTTGGGCATGGCTCCCGCTGCAAATGCATGTGTGCCTGGATCCTAAAGAATCTCTCCGAGACGCCTCTGGCTGCAGGCAAGGACCGGCAGACATGTTAAAGGCCAACCTGGATGGCCAGTCGGCGGTCGAGGAGGCCACATTGGTACAGTTGGATGATGTGTGACAATTGAAAGAGCTAAAGGGAGTGAAAGAAGAAGCGAAGTGAGATGGGGTCACGTGCATATGCAGGAATTGCATCATTTCGTGGAGCTCCTTGGTCAGTAAGGACACTTCCTGGTTCAGGTGGTTCATCTGAAACAGAATCATAAGTTAGTCAGAATATCAGTGAATGACAAAAATGGTGATGACTGTCATAATTACTATTTACAGTTGAGTTTACAGAATCTGCAAAATGTTAATTATTTTACTGAAGAGGGATCATACAAAACGCATGTTATTTTTTTATTTAGTCCTGACCTGAAAAAGATATTTCACATAAGATACATTTACATATAGTCCACAAGAGAAAATAATAATTGAATGTATAAAAAATTACTCTGTTCAAAAGTTTACATACACTTGATTCTTAATACCGTGTTTTTTTGTTTAGTGATAGTTGTTCATGAGTCCCTTGTTTGTCCTGAACAGTTAAACTGCCCACTGTTCTTCAGAAAAATCCTTCAGGTCCCACAAATTCTTTGGTTTTTCAGCATTTTTGTGTATTTGAACCCTTTGCACCAATGACTGTATGATTTTCAGACTGAGGGACTCATATGCAACTATTATAGAAGATTCCAACGCTCACTGAAGCTCCAGAAGGAAACACAATGTATTATGAGCTGGGGGTGAAAACCTAAAAAATTTACAGATCAGGGTAAATTTAATTTATTTTTCTTCTGGGAAACATGTACATGAAACATTTGAATGGCAGTACTAAATGAAAAAATATGATATTTAGGCAAAATAAGAAAAATGTGCACATCCTCATTCTGTTCAAAGGTTTACACACCCGGGTCTTAATGCATTGTGTTTCTTTCTGGAGCATCAATGAGCATTTGAACCTTCTTTAATAGTTGCATTTGAGTCCCTCAGTTATGCTGGGGGTGAAAAGATGGATCTCAGAATCATACAGTCATTGTTGGAAAGGGTTCAAATACACAAAAATGCTGAAAAACCAAAGAATTTGTGGGACCTGAAAGATTTTTCTGCAGAACAGCAGGCAGTTTAACTGTTCAGGACAAACAAGAAACTTATGAACAACTATCACTAAACAAAACAAAAAAAACAGTTGTGGATCATTCAGATAAGAACACAGTATTAAGAATCAAGTGTATGTAAACTTTTGAACAGGGTAATTTTTATCAATTCAACTATTAATTTCTCTTGTGGACTATATGTAAACGTCTTTATTGTGAAATATCTTCAGGTAAAATGTTAATAAGAAAGACAAAATATTATTTAAAACTTGATTAACAGCAGGTTTATCCTGATACCTCTGTGTTGAGTTGACGGAGACTCTGTCTGACCTCCTCTGTCTCAAGGAGAAGGTTTGCACCAACCTGAAACGGGTCTAAAAAAAAACCCAAAAGAAATAAGAAAACAGACTATGTTTATGAAAATGTACAGTATCATAATATTAGATATATCATTTCCACCGGGATCTCTTTTTTTTTAAATTTTGCACCCTAGAATGCAGTGGAAGTGAACCAATAATAATTATGTATTTGTTTTTGTCAGTGACAGTGGGAGTGCAATTAACGGTGACCTAAAAGTGCATAATGAGTGTGTTTACTGTACACGTACATCAAAACACCAGTCACTATCGGAAAGTAATGTGCACACTGAATAAGCTTCTAGAATGCCAATAAAGGTGTTTACATCCAAAGGAACACTGGGGTAATGGCTAAACAATTTTGACCTTTATTTAATAATAGAACACTATTACACTATACACTATAAGTGTGTACATGACCTTACTGTTTGCCAGATTATTAAGGATAATAGGTGTAAGGATGTGCATGCAATCACCTTAATAATGTAATAATACACTGAAGACATGCCAACAGCGTGCTGACATATTAAGCAAAATGGTCAGTTTGATTGGCCTGAGACTTATGAATCTTGACTGGCTGATATTGCATTCTTCTTATCTTATTGGCAATTGCAAGATAGCAAAATCCTGGGGAAAATGATATTTAAAACACATTTGTCTAAAACATTTCATTTCATTGATATAATTTAATACCAAAATATGACCTATTTATGATTATTAGTCTAAAAACCTACACAGTGTTTTTACAGCACTTCTACAGTAAATCTAAACCAATGGTTCTCAACCAGTGATTCTTGACAAATATAGATGAAAATAAATTTTTCTAGTTATGGCAAACCCAAAAATATTAAATGGATCGTTCACCCAAAAATAAAAATTCTGTCATTAATTACTCACCCTCATGTCGTTCCAAACCCGTAAGACCTCCATTCATCTTCGGAACACAAATTAAGATATTTTTGAGGAAATCTGAGAACTTTCTAAGCCTGCAATGAAGCTAACACGTTCAATGCCCAAAAAGGGTAATACACTCATGAATGTGCATCGAAGACTAACACAGAAGAGGAGAAATTGTTGAATAAACATATTTAAAAGTATTTTTGTGTAGCTTTATAACATTACGGCTGAGCGACTGATGTCACATGGTCTATTTTAATAATATTCTCACTACCTTTCTGGGCCTTGAACGTGTCAGTTGTGTTGCTGTCTATGCAGGGTCAGAAAGCTCTCGGATTTTATCAAAAATATCCTAATTTGTGTTCCAAAGATGAACAATGTCTTATGAGTGTGGAACGACATGAGGGTGAGTAATTAATTACAATTGTCATTTTTGGGTGACCTGTCCCTTTAAAGGAGAGTCCACCTCACCTTTGACCTCTGTGTTAGGAGATGGCTCACTGTGCTCAACATTGAAGTGAAAAGCATGTTCGTTATCCTCAATGCCATCAACAACCCTACAGGACAGACAAGAGGATATTAGTGCATCAGTAAGCAATATTATCTACTCTCAATATCAATATTATTTGTATATGGATGTCTCCTCCTTCACTGGTAAATTTTTGTCTTGCTTCTAGTCAAAATATCTAAACATTCTTAAATTAAGATGCATTTACCAGATAGCCTTGTTTTATGCAAAATGCACTTAATTTAGTTTTTCCCCTGGGAACAAATAAAATAATCTGCCAGTGGGGTAAGTAAAATATTCCTAAAACAAGAGTATTTTACTAACTGTGCTTAATTCTTATGTCATTTTGCTTCTCTAGCAAATGCATCTTAATTTAAGCATTGTTAGATAATTTGACTAGAAACAAGACAAAAATACTAAGTAAGATGAGCCTTTTTTGCAGTGACTATAAAAGACTATAAAAAATAAAGTAATAATGAATTCTAGTTTCTTCTCACCGGGGGCTCAGGTCCAACGGGCTGACACAATTCAGGGTGGGAATGAGCAGTTTAGCTGGTCTGTGGCAAGAGCTCTTGTCTATTCTTGGGGCGGGAACTGCAGCTGGAAACAGATCCTCATGGAGTGGCATCTGAGGAGAGGGGCTTTGTACCCGGGAGCTTTGAATGGGCGATCTGCAGAGACGGAGCATGCTAAGGTGCCGAAACTCCTCCCCTAACATGGCACTCAGATTAGGCTGAGATGAAGGAACGCCCAAGCCAGAGAGCAAGGGTTTTCTGCCCAGGTCCTGCCCAGCATCCTCCTCCTGGTCGGCCTCCATGATAAACGGCAGCTTGGAATCATCAAAGCGCTCCTAGAAGTGATATAAGGGGGTGAGAAAAGTGTAGTGGTTGCTATGTTATTACTTCTTTTTTATATTACCAGTCCAGAATATATTTGAATGTGATTAGTCATAATTATAGCCTTAAGGCTTAAAAGTAATTGCTTTTAGTTCATTTGTAGAGCACAAGAAATGCATGAATTTGTGTGCGAAAAAGAAATACTGCCTCTCAAATACTGTACTGCCGTTGCTGACTTTGGTATGTTTTATAACATGTTGTCTTGTGAAATCAGCATGTGTTTACTTATCAGAATGATTGCTTAGATATATTTATGGAAACCCATTTCCGCTATTGAAAAAAAAAAAAAAAAAACTTTTTTGAGTCTATATCTCACAATAACTTACAATATAACTCGCAGTTATGAATTATAGTCAGAACTGCATGATACAAACGCACAATTCTGACTTGTTCTCAGAACTGTGATATATAAATGTGCGGTTGCGAGTTATAAGTCAAAATTGCGAAATATAAATGCACAATTGCAAGAAATAAAGTCAGAATTGAGAGATAAAAACATGCAATTCTGATTTTTTTCACAAAATTGTGATATAAACTTGCAATTGTAAGCTAGAAAAAAGGAATTGCGTGAAAAAACATGCAATTCTTACTCTTTTTTTTTGCATATGTGAGTTTATATATCACAATTCTTTTTTTTCTCGCAATTCTGACTTTTTTCCCTCAAAATTGTGATATAAACTTGCAACTGTGAGCTAGAAAAAAAGAACTGTGTGACACAAACTTGCAATTCTTACTCTTTTTTTGCAAATGCGACTGTATATCTGACAATTCTGAGAATTGTAAGATATAAACTTGCAATTGCAAGAAATAAAGTCAGAATTGCAAGAGTTCATATCTTTTTTCGTCTTTTTTCTCAGAATTGGGAGATGTAAACTCACAATTGCGAGTTACAAAGTCCAGTTTTGAGGGGAAAAAAGAGTGATATGTTCTTACAATTGTGAGTTTACAATTTTGATTTGTTTCTTGCAATTCTGAATTTTTCTCAGAATTGTGAAAAATAAATTCGCAATTACGAGTTATAAAGAATTGCGAAAGTAAAAAGAATTTGAAAGTAAAATAAAGTCAGGTTTTTATCAATTCTGACTTTATTTCTTGCAATTTTTAGTTTATATCTCGCAATTGTAACTTTTTTTTCTTCTTAGAATTCTCATATTGTCAGGGTGATATATTCTTAGAATTGCAATATAATAATATTTATATCTTGCAATTCTGACTTCATAGCATGCAGTTCCGAGTTGTCAGAAATGTCAGAATTGTGAGTTTACAGGTGCTGGTCATATAATTAGAATATCATCAAAAAGTTGATTTATTTCACTAATTCCATTCAGAAAGTGAAACTTGTATATTATATTCATTCATTACACACAGACTGATATATTTCAAATGTTTATTTCTTTTAATTTTGATTATTATAACTGACAAC